>CM071571.1:155782257-155875138 GCA_036426205.1 Ascaphus truei
ATATATATATATATATATATATATATATATATATATATATATATATTCTCATACCTACCTTCAAACAACACATAGAGAGACACCTGTGCACAAAAGGAACACACCTGAGATACAGTATATACTAATTTATATGCAAAGAATATTTCAATTACTCCTATTAGCATACATCCCAGGTATCTCAGGTGTGCTCTTTTTTCTGCACACGTGTCTCTCCCCGTGCTGTTTGAAGTTGGGTTTGAAGGGATGTATATAGCACTTGGGATGCTAGTAAAATAGTATTTGTTCTCATATTTCCAGACCTGGAAATTTTGTGCAGGTCAATTGGTGGCAGCCTGTTGTACAGGCATACCCCGCTTTAACATACGCAATGGGACCGGAGCATGTATGTAAAGTGAAAATGTACTTAAAGTGAAGCACTACTTTTTTTCCACTTTACGATGCATGTACTGTACTGCAATCGTCATATATGTGCATAACTGATGTAAATAAGGCATTTGTAACCAAAATAAATACAATAGGCTTTATTCAAATAAAATGAATGGGAGCAAGCAAATAGGTGAGAGGCGCGCACGCAGGTCAGTACTGTATAGCAGCTCTCTCCTTCTCGCAGTCACGTGCTCCTTCTCGCTGTCTCTCTCTCCTTCTCGCAGTCACGCGCTCCTTCTCGCAGTCTCTCTCTCCTTCTCGCAGTCTCTCTCTCCTTCTCGCAGTCTCTCTCTCCTTCTCGCAGTCTCTCTCTCTCACTCAGTCAGTCTCTCAGTCAGTCTCTCTCTCTCACTCTCTCTCTCTTTCTCACTCAGTCTCTCTCAGTCAGTCTCTCTCTCTCACTCTCTCTCTCTCTCACTCAGTCTCTCACTCTCTCTCACTCAGTTTCTCACTCTCTCTCACTCAGTCACACACTCACTCACTCAGTCACGCACTCTCACTCAGTCACGCACACACGCACTCAGTCGCACACGCACTCAGTCACACACAGTCACTCAGTCACTCAGTCACACACAGTCACTCAGTCACACACAGTCCACCTCTGATCAAACCACAGTCAACATCCCAGTCACTCGTCACACACAGTCACTCAGTCACACACAGTCATCAGTCACCACACAGTCACTCAGTCACACACAGTACTCAGTCACAAACACAGTCTCAGGCACACACAGTCACGCAGTCATACACACATTCAGTCACACACCATGTCACTACGACACTGACACATCAGACACACAGCAAAAAAGTGGCATCGCAGACACACACTAGGCAAACATCACACAGGGCACCAGACACACACATCAAACACACAGGTCACTCAGTCACTCAGACACCACACACACACATAACACACACACACACACAAACACACACACACACCCACACACACACACACCAAACACACAACCACACCACACACACACACACCACACACACAACACACCACACACACACACACCACACCACCATCAAACAACACACACTGTCACGCAGTCACACACACAAATGCATCAGTTCACACACCATACATTTCAATCAGTCACACACACTACACTCCACACACACACACACACCACCACACACACACCACACACACACATTGTCACTCAGTCACACAAAAAATGGACTCAGTCACACACACATTGTCACTCAGTCACACACACACATACATTGTCACTCAGTCACACACACATACATTGTCACACCACACACACACACACACACGCACGCACGCACGCACGCAAGCACGCACACACACACGCACACACACGCACACACACACACACAACCACACACACACACACTGTCACTCAGGCACAACAACACATCACACACACACACACCACACGACACACACACATACACACACACCACACAAAACACACACACACACACACACACACACACACACACACAACACCACCACACACCACACACACGACAACACACACTACGTCACACAAAACACAAAAGGCACGTCAGCACACACAACATGTCACAAGCACAAAAACAAAACATCGTCATGTCACACACACACACACACACACACACACACACACACACACCACACACACACACACACACACACACACACACACACCACATCACACATCACACACCACACACACACACACACACACACACCACACACACACCACACAACACAACACACACAACAACGACAAACACACACTTGTCACTCAGACACACACACAAAAGCAAAGATTGCAGCAGACGATCTTCTCCTCCCCCTCACAGCAGACAGGAGCGAGCTCTGAGGAGGGAGGAGGGGGGAGGAGCGGGGGATCGGAGGAAGCAGAATCACGGGCTGCAGTAAGTGCGGGCAGAATTGCTGGTTAAGCTGCAGATTTATGGAGCTTGGGTGCAGGAGGAACGGAGACAGATGGGAGGGGGAACAGAGACAGATGGGAGGGGGAACAGAGACAGATCGGAGGGCAGAGGGAACAGGGAGATCGAGCATGAAGGAGGTTGCAGGAGTGTTGAGGTGCGCACGCCGCCTCCTGGTGTCCGTACTCGCGAAGCACGCGTACGTACACAGGGGGTAAGGTGCAACAAAAAAAAAATGTACGTACTAGTGAGTGTACGTAAAGCGAGTGTATGTAAAACGGGGTATGCCTGTATAGCATGTATGTAAACAAAGGTATTAGAATGTTGTTGTTTGAAACCAAGTCGCGATTATATCCATCAACCAGTTTTAAAAACAGGTGCAAATATTTTTTTTACCAAGACCAATTTCCTTTATTTTGTACACTGACCTCTTGTGTGGCACTGTATCAAAAGCATTGGCAAAATCAAAGTTGATCACATCAACTGTATCACCCTGTTCTAAATTCCTACTACCTTCTTAAATGAAACTAATAAGGTTAGTTTGGCACAACCTATCCTTCATAAATCCATACTGACTATTTCTAATAATTTTGTTATCCATTTGGTATTCCTGAATATTATCCCGGACCAAACCTGCACATAGCTTCGCCACTATTGATGTCAGGCTTACATGTCTGTAATTCCCGGGTTGTGATCTAGAGCTTGAGAGTGGGTTACATGGGGGAGAGAAAGGGAAGCATACAGAGAAGCATAGGGTAGAGAGGGTGACTTTCTCAAGGGCACATGGAACTGATACTAAGTTTAATCCTTGGTTTACACATTTCAATGGACAAAAACATTATCTCTTGTTTATTTTTACATGCAAAAGTCTAACAAAATTAATACAAATGATATTGTATTTTATTATTTCACTGTATGTTTAGAGCTTGTTTTATGATTTACATTTTTAAAGTTATTAAATTTTAAAATAAATACTAAAACAGTATGAAAAACTCATTGCAAATTCAATGTATTTTATGTGTGCTTTCTTAATTTATTATGAATGAAATATTTTACAACTTGAAAAACTTAATAAGAAACCTACGTCATTTTTTCTTTATCATGTTTTATATAATAAAATTGACTTGCTGCAGGTGGTGTAGTTAGTGAATTATGCACATTTTCACTTTTAAATTTGTTATAAATTAACTAGATTGCCATTTATTGCATTTTGTCAGCTTTGAGGGATCTCAAGCTATAAAGAGTTTTGAGTTTTTCTTTTCAGTTTATTTTACTCCTTAACAGTACTGTATATCTCCAGATATTAATCTAGTAATTCACTAAAAATTAGGTTAAACACACACTATAAGCACACTATAAATGAAAGAAGGGTCTTACTTAGGATATTTATTATTATTACCAAGAGACGGGATGCACAATGTTTTGGGGTTACACACAACCCCTTCATTAGATTCAATGATATGCCAAAATAATTAATCTCATCTCAATAATTGTAAATTCTTAAGATTCTGGAATACTATTATTTTTCAGTATTGTCTGTTAAAAAGTGCAGCTATTTATCACCGTATTTCATTTTTTTTTATATTGTCTGGGATTGAAGAAATAATGCTGTACTAAATCTTTTTTTAAAGCACGATCTGCATAATCTCTAAATATAAAGATGTCACAATGTCTTCACACAATGTCTTGCTTCATTGGTGTTATTAAAATATCACATGTCCCATACAGTATGTCCTCTATAACTTAATTAGTTGCTACTTTCTGCAGGTACTGTAGCTGTCATCTATCTAGAATATATTTTATTTTCTCATGCTTGCCTTCTACATTTCTTTATGACTTTGAATGCTCGGTCTCTCTGTACTTTCTCTGACCCTGACCATCGTGTCACTCCCTACCATCCTGTCATCTCCTTTCTTGACCAACACACTTTCCTAATACTACACTTTCTAACCGCATAGAAACATACAGTATGACTCAACATATGCCTACTTTTTCTTCACTCTTTAATTATTTATTTAACAAAATTCTCAAATTAAATAAGATACAAAACCAACTAAACTAACACTGAACAAAACTAAACAAAAACTATAAAAGATAAACATTTTAAGTAAATGAATATCGAACTATGACTAAATATGTGTAGTCTAGGCCTCCGGCTACTATCTTTCTTCTGGACCCTTATAGCATAAGTCCTGGTAAGAACAGGTCCTGTGAGAGATAAACATTTTCAGAAGGCCTAGCTTGTTATTCCAGCCTGGATGCACTGTTACTGTAACCAGAGGCAGGCCTAGCAACAATCTGAGGTTGTCATCCTTGGGAGGAAACTGGCTAGGTCACATGAACTAAATGTGATGCCTGTCAGTATCAGACCTGGAGGGTAGTTGGTGTAGATAGAGCACAGCTTCAGACGCCCTGCAATGTGAAGCAGGGAAAACAAAACCAGGCCACTCCGCAGTAGTATCAAAATGTGTATTAAACCAAAAAAAAAAAAAAAACTGTTAGGATCACGTGACGTATCCCAAACTAATGGAGATGGACGCTGCGTCAGCGTGACTGGCCTACGTGCCGCCTGCTGATGACGTCATCCCTATGACGCGACGGAGGTCACGTGGCAGCCCCTGTGTACTGCCTGATACACCCTGATCCCTGTGAGTGTGCGTCATTTAGCCGCGACTGCTTGCAGCTGCCGGCGCATGACTCCGCAACCCAGTTGATTAGAAGTGCCTAAGGTGGGTATAAATAGGCTGTTATTTTACTCTTGCTTCACCTTGATAAAGTACTATTGTACGAAACGCGTAGGTGCGTTCTATTTGCCCTATTTTTGTTCCCTGTATGTGTTCTTTGGTTTAATACACATTTTGATACAACTGCGAAGTGGCCTGGTTTTGTTTTCCCTGCTTCACATTGCAGGGCGTCTGAAGCTGTGCTCTATCTACACCAACTACCCTCCTGGACTTCTAACCTGATGGATTGCACGCTACTGATCCTGAGAGTGCCCCCTGGATGAGCAGGTAAAGTGCCAATGTGCCTTATCTAAATCCTGCTACTCAATGGACATAGTTCCTTTTTCTTATACTGACAGGGTGATTATTGTGTACATCACGGTGGCTGTCCCAACTGACTCCACTTGTCACTTCCCCTACAGTTATTACACATGTATTGCTTTATTGAGGGGCACTCCATCATCGTCAGACCACCAAGCTTATGGTCTCAATTACAAATATGTTATATGAAGTTACCGGTTTGATTTTGAGCACCACATACACCACATCTCTCTCAGTATCAGACCTGCCCTGTTATGGGACAGGGTTACAAGCCAGTCCTTTGGGGTACATATCTGACATTCTCCCAGAAGTCAGGGCTCTTTTCCTTCCCCTGTGGAGTGGGAGCATGGATTACCCTAATACCATTAGGGGTAAAGGAGCTGGAGAAGGGGCCTGCAGGGTCCCCAAAACTTGTGGGTACTGGCTCAGGTATTGTGCCTACTGTGAACATACAATGGTTAAGAATAAAGACAAGTTGGATTATACTGTATGGCCTGCTTTTATTGAACATCATTGGAGTGCCAGTGTGGACCATCCTGGCTGCACCAGGATCCTCACTGGCTGGAGGTGCTGCTGCTGCATGCAATACTAGTACTGAGAACCTGTCCTGATGTCTCCACATACTAACGCAGAGTTTCTCAAGGCTACTGTTCCACCTCACAGGTACGCACCGCACGAGAACACATGGTAGCAGCATGACCTCACTCAGAGTGGGGGAACAGGTGCTACATAAGTAATATATTTAACCTTTTTAAATTAACTAATTTACTTAAATGCAGCATGTAACTAAATAACTTCCAACTAGTAAGTACTTAATAGCTAACAACTTAAACCTTAACCAACTACTAAACCATTTAAAAAAATCTTTTTATACATAGATTTTTTTTCTCTTGCCCTCCACAGTATAAATAATAACACCAACACAAATGTCAAAATCTCTCTCTCAGCCAAGTTGCCAGTGGGGCGAGGGGGTGGGGGCGTGGTTGCCAGACAAGTGTCCCAAGTCTGGCAGCTCTGGGGGACCTAGTTGTCCTGGACAGGACGTTGGGCCTTACTTTCTGTAATAATGTCTGATTTCAGTTTGTGGCCAGTCCTATCTCTTCTTTAAGCTCCTGGGTTGACTCTCCCTTCAGTTCATGGTAGCTGGGCCATCTGCATTGTGACCTCCTCAAACTACAGGTAGGTGCACATTGTCCCATGGCTTCCGCTGGCTCCCACACTTTCCCAAATCCTTTACCTACTCTCCACCCCTCAATGCCCTTACCTGCTCCTCCCTTCCAGGCCCATACCTAATCCCCCACATCCAGGCCTATGCTTACTCCCCCACCCCATCCAGGCCTATATCTACTAATCCCCCTCAAGACCATTATCTATTCCCTTTCTTCCAAGCCCTTAACTACCCCCTCCCTCAAGACTCTTACTTACTCCCCCCTCCAGATGGCAATTGATTGCAATTATTGCTCCATATCTGGTATTTAGTATAAGTAATGTATACTCTTTTATATTTCAATGTGTATTAGAGAACAATTGTTTATTATGTATCCTGCTGTATTTATTTTAATTATGCCAAATAAAATATGTTTTATTTACCAATAATATCTATTTACTTCAGTAGTAGGGCACCATTAAGGGATTTCTATTCGCCAAGTACATTTTTGTTATAAATGTTATATATACAGTAATTTCATTAAAGTTAAGTCAGCCATTAGCCTACAGTGGCGACCAACTTTACTCTAACTCGGCTAGCTCCGCAAATTTCAGAATATCCCGGTGATGTGCGGTTTTGTGTCGTTTTCGCCCGGAGTGTATTGCGTTATTTTCGCGGCTGTGATTTAAGCATTTTATTCCCGCTGGCTGCAATACTGCAATGCCGTGTAAAAACGCATGGGGGCGTTTGCGAGCTGTTGTCTTTGAAGTATAATACCTTCGCGGTTCAACCTACAGTACACAGTCTGTGCGTGCGCACGCAGTAATAGTAAAATTGCATATTTAATTTATTTTAAAGTACAGTACTGTAAATGCTCGGACCCTGTTGGGGTGAAGTGAGGGGGTTCCTAACATCTGGGGGCAAAAATTAATTTTAATTCTATGGTGAGTACTGTCTTGTTGTCGTATTATTTTGGTGAGACTGGCTGGGTACTTCTTTAAGGGGCTGACCATTACTGTACATTAAAACTTTTCTTTTTGTTTTTCCTCAGAAAAGAAAACGGCTAATGAGGGGATTTCGATGGATAATATTGTACTGTATGCTGATGTTTTCTGGCCGTACAGTATACTGTGTAATAAACCCGAATAAATAAAACTATGCATTTATTCTACATGTTCAGTATCGTTTCATTATGTGTCTTCTACAGTATACTGTACAGTGGTATACAGTGCCTAACATCTATGGGCAAAAAGAATTTTATTTCTAGGTGCCCTAGAACAGAAGTTCCCACGCCAATTGTCCGTGAACTTGACCGAGGCCCTAAGTAGTTCCCACGCCAATTGCGCGAATATAATGTAAAATAATCCATTCTGTGGGTCTGAGCAGGTTGAAATTTGCCTGGTCCTCATGCGGGAGGACCCTTGCCATAGTGGCAAAATATCAGCCTTGCACGACCACTGGAAACGGAGATACCAAAAGACAGTTTAAAAGCACATTACCAAAGTAGCTTTTTGTCTGCCATGCAAGTCAATGGCAGAAACCTGAATTTTAACATTACCCTGACTCCGTTCTGTTGCCACGAGAGGGTCGCAATTTGCCATGCAATCCTGCCGCAACTAGGACTACATGGTGACCGAATCTGAGCCCTCTAGGTCGAACAGAAATGGAGTTGTGGGTTCCAGGTTTCTGCTCATTCTGACTTAGCCGGTTCAAAGCTTTCTCCGCCATTACGCTCAATGGTAGGACCCTCCTCGCCGGCGTGACCCTTTCTCGCCGCCATTACTGCTCGGACCCTGTTGGGGTCAAGTGAGGGGGTTCCTAACATCTAGGGGCAAAATGAATTTTATTTCTAGGTGCCCTAGAACAGAATTTCCCACGCCAATTGACCTAGTTCCCACGCCAATTGCGCGCTCATTGCTCTTTTCTTACAATGTTGCCGATCTTGCGGCTTTGCGGTCAGGCAGTAAAAAAACATTGCAGCAAGCCTCTACATTTGTTACACTGTCAAAGGAGCAAATGGAAACAATGTGAGGCAATTCAACATGTTCTTTTATTGGTGGAGTCAGTACAAAAACATTTATTTACATACTGTATACTGTACAATGTTGAAACATTTAAAGTGCACAGCAATTCCAACCATCAACACACAATAATACATTCTGCCTCCTTTATTAAATTCTTCTGCCACAAAACATTTTTGGTGCAAGGGGCAAAGGGAGTTAAAGTGACTTGATTTTTATGTACTGTATTTGGGGGTTGTCTTTGGGGGTTTATTCATCAAATTATTATGATGAACTGCCTTTTGAAATTACAGTGCTGTTAACTATTTCAGCCACACACCTCCAGAGTTTTTAATCCCTCCCTAGCCAAGCGTCAATCGGCTGAGTCACCCTATCCTACCAACCCCCTCTCCACTGGGTCGTTAACGTTCTGCATATTGCCATTGTGTTCTTAATCCACCCATAGCCGAGCTACAAACACTCAGTACGCCTGCGTCTAATCACACCACCCCCTCCCCCAACCCTTAGAGGCCTGTTTTTTGAACGGTAATGCTTTGGAAAATACCCTCTCGAATTTGAAATGTAAATCTGATGTGCACAGCACTGTGAGAATTGAGAGTAAACTAATACTGTATTTCATCAGGGTGTGAAAATATTTGTCAGTCACTATGGTTTACAGTCACATGTTTTAAATACAATACAGTACATTCTTTAATATCTTTAAAATAAAAATATATAAATACTGTATATAAGTATAATGTAACATAATCCGTTCTGTGGGTCTGAGCGGGTTGAAATTTGCCTGGTCCTCATGCGGGAGGACCCTTGCCATATTGGCAAAATATCAGCCTTGCACGACAGTTTAAAAGCACATTACCAAAGTGGCTTTTTTTCTGCCATGCAAGTCATTGGCAGAAACCTGAACTTTAACATCACCCTGACTCCGTTCTGTTGCCACGAGAGGGTCGCAATTTGCCATGCAATCCTGCCGCAACTAGGACTACATGGTGACCGAATTTGAGCCCTCTAGGTCGAACAGAAATGGAGTTGTGGGTTCCAGGTTTCTGCTCATTCTGACTTAGTTGGTTCAAAGCTTTCTCCGCCATTACGCTCAATGGTAGGACCCTCCTCGCCGGCGTGACCCTTTCTCGCTGTCATTACTGCTCGGACCCTGTTGGGGTCAAGTGAGGGGGTTGGTAACATCTAGGGGCAAAATGAATTTTATTTCTAGGTGCCCTAGAATAGAAGTTCCCACGCCAATTGCGCGACCAGGCAGTAAAAAAACAGTGCAGCAAGCATTTGTTACTCTGTATTTTGTTATACAGTACTATCCAAGGAGCAAATGGAAACAATGCACAGTACAGTAAGACAAATCAACATGTTCTTTTATTGGTGCAGTCAGTTCAAAAACATTTATTTACAAATACAGTACAATGTTGAAGCATTTTAAGTAACATCTCCTTTATTAAAGAAACCCAGTATACAGTACAGTACAGTGGGATGGTGCGCAACACTGTCAGTCAGACCTGCACAAGTTCAGTCCTAGAGGGCAGCAAACAGGGCAGGTTTTCAGGGCAACATTGAAAACCGTGCCTGTTTGCGGCCCTTAGGAACTGGAGTTGTGCATGTCCTGTGAAAAAAAACACACAACAACATCTCCTTTGTTTAAGTACAGCAGGTACTGTAGGGCAAAACATGTACAGTACAATACAGTTCAGCACAACAGTATGGTCTCACTGAAAGTCCTCCACGTTGTCCAGCCATGGCCGATTCCTTGCATGGCGCAAAACGCCATTAATGCAGTTTCGAACGCCTTTCATTACAGGATCTGTAACTGTATAAAAGCACCGCATTTCTTCCACAATGTTTTCCCTTAAATTGGCAGGAAGCGCCTTTTTAA
This sequence comes from Ascaphus truei, assembly GCA_036426205.1. NCBI lineage: Eukaryota > Metazoa > Chordata > Amphibia > Anura > Ascaphidae > Ascaphus > Ascaphus truei. The sequence continues at coordinate 155,792,686 of CM071571.1, forward strand.
CGTGATTTCCTTCGTAGTTCACTTTGAACACCCACTTGCAGTACAACATGTAGGGAACATGGTGCTTAAAAATGATCAAGGCATACTTGTGGGGTACACCAGCACTCATCACCCTTTACTTCTCCCTGAGCCCCGGTGGCAGATCGCACAGGGTGATGTCGGGGACTGTTTCGATGCGAGCGGGTGTAGGTCTTTTGGGAGCGGGTGTGCTTGTGGCGACGGGCGATGGTAGGTTGTCTGGGAGGAAGCTTTCCTCCGGTCGTGGTCACCGTGTTGTCTCCTGGCGTGGTCTTGACGGAGTTGTCATGTCCTCCTCAACGGCATACATGTACACTACATCTTCTGGTGGAGGGGGGGGGCGCTTGGTGATGGAAGGGGGTCGAAGGTCCCATTCATCCCCTCCATGTCACCCCCCTGCTCCGGCGTCGGGGAAACAGGGGCATTAGCACCGAGCAAATAATGTATGCCTGCTATGTCAGCCTCTATCTTCTCCATCCGCTGATCCATCCGTTGCTCCATTTGTTGCATCCGTTGCTCCACATTTAGCATTGTCTCCAGAAGCAGATCTATCTTTGCCAGCACAATAGAATTCCCGGGGAGATCCACACTTATCTCATTCAGCATCCGGTCTAATGAGCTGCTTATTGTGCATGGCGTCTGGACATCTGGGGAATGGGTGCAACGGAGGATGAGATGGGGGTTCCATGGACAGAAGCGGCATCGATGGAGAGTGGAGGAGGTGACCTGTGGATACCCGGTAGAGGAGAAGCGGCAGCGTCGTCGAAGAGTGATAGAGAAGGTGACCTTTGGATTTCCGGGCGAGAAGCAGAGTCGTCCAAGAGCAAAGGAGACAGTGACCCGTGGATTTCAGAGGCAGCAGCGTCGTCAGATGGAACCGGAGAAGATGGGGGTGGAGAAGACGGGATGAAGAATTACGGGACAGCTACAGCAGAGTCGTCGAAGCATATGGGAGGAAGTGGTCTGCGGATTCGATGGGTTGGCTGCCATTCGTTTTGTGTCGAGAGTACATCACTGTATATCTTCTTCACATAATGAGGCTTACGTCTAAGAAAACCCTTAACCTTTGGGGTCAGCAGAAGGTTTTCTTTATTGGCCTTAGCCTGTCGCTTTGCCCTTGGCGTGGAAACGGCAACCACCTTTCGCTATTTCAGTATGACAGACACGGCAGAGGCGAGAGGGTTCCTATGTCCATAGAAACGGGGATGCTCCATGGAAGCAGGTGGCACAATGCAGTATCTGGACAAGGGCAAGTTCAGATAAAGATCATGGAGTGGTGGGCTATGCAAAGTGTGTAACCTTTTATGCATGGCGACCAGGTACAGGTGTTGAAAGTGGGCGTACTCTAATGTGAGTCATTACAGTATAAATACACCATCCATTTTGTGGATTGACTGCACATAGAATACACATCGACTAAACATCGAATATACATTCTTGTGTTTGTATTTCTTTCTACTCGCAGCAATGCATGTTAAAAAGATTTCAAAGGATCTCAGCATGCGAATTAAGGACATGTACACGAGCGGACACCGAATTGCTGCTATCCAACGCTGGTTAGCTACTTCTGACCTCGTTGTGCCATCAAGCACCGTGTGCTATCATGCATACGGAAAAAACAGAGACCGCAAAAGGGCACCAAGGGTAACTAATGCGTAAGTATATTTATAAAACTTAACAAAAAAAAAAATATTGAAAACTGCACTGTACATCTACAGTACAGTTCTGTATCTACTGTAATACTGTTGTTATTTCTGTTGATTTATATTACAACATACAGTAGTTTGTCTATTTATATTTATAGTACAGCAGTATACATTTTTTGTATATTTCAATTAATCTTACAACGGTATATATAGGATGTATATTTATATTTATATTACAACAGTATATTTATTTTGTATATTTATATTTATAGTACAACAGTATATATATTTTGTCTATTTATATTTATAGTACAGCAGTATACATTTTTTGTATATTTCAATTAATCTTACAACGGTATATAAAGGATGTATATTTATATTTATTTTACAACAGTATATTTATTTTGTATATTTATATTTATAGTACAACACTATATATATTTTGTCTATTTATATTTATAGTACAGCAGTATACATTTTTTGTATATTTCAATTAATCTTACAACGGTATATATAGGATGTATATTTATATTACAACAGTACATTTTATATTGCTGCATATTAATAAAACAATATAATTTCTTTACATTGTAGGGAGACAACTGTTCTGGTGGACAAAATAAGTGAGGAGAATGATGAGGGGAGTGCATTAAGGGTTAAAAACACTCTGCAGAAAAAGCACAATCTGACTGTAACCGAGACCAGCATAAAAAAGATAAGACGCAGCATTGGATGGAAATATGGACGTGTGAAGTTAGTACTGGACAGTACAGGAGGTAAAAGTGTTGTTTAGCAAACTGTACTGCACTGTGCCGCAAAAATTTTTTATTCCTTGTCATTACAGAGTGTACCCCATGATACGGGACTCAAACAAAACCAAAAGAGTGCTCCAGGCCCTGGCATGGATCGACAGCGGGGAGACTTTCCAGGATTGCATCTTTACTGATGAGTCTACTGTGTCGCTGGAGAGATTTTCAAGATTTGCGTTCCACAAAAAAGGCCGCATATCTTTGAAGCCGCGGCCAAAACACCCTGTGAAGCTGCATGTGTGGGGTGCCATTTCTAGGCGTGGACCGGGATGCATTGTCATCTTTGAAGGTAAAGTGTATCAAATATAATGTCGCCTAATGCACTGTACTTGAATAGTGTTGCCTTACCGTATGCACTGTACTGTACTATTGTGCAGTTTTTTGAGCACTTATCTTTTCTTGCTATAGGAATCATGAATAAAGCTTTCTTCCAAGACAACATTGCGCCCGAGATAGTGCAATACATCACACGCGACTTCCCCAATGGTCACCGCTTCTACCAGGACAACGATCCCAAGCACACCGCGTCAACGGCGCATATCCTTGAGCGCGGCATCAACTGGGTGAAGACGCCAGCGGAGTAAGTGCAGTAGACCGTGTCCCATTTTTGTTCCCCACTGTTTTTAGCTCTTAAACCAATTGTCCTAATTTTTCCAATGACAGGTCGCCAGTCTTCAATCCGATCGAAATGGTCTGGCATCAGCTGAAGGACCATATCCGTAAAGTGGCGAAACCCTCCAAAAAGGACGAGTTGTTGAAAGGCATAATGAGTTTTTGGAACAATGTACTCACCGTGGAACGCTGCAATAAATATATAGACCATATTGCCACTGTGTTGCCCATTGTCATCGCGCGTAATGGGCAAGCATCAGGAAAGTAGTACTGTGCTGTAGTATTGTAAGTACAGTATGATACAGGTAAGTATGGCACAGATTTTTTCTTTCCAGATAGTAAGAGTAAACAGTAGTTAGTTTTCTCTTTACAGAGAGAGCAGCACCAGCCATCAGGTTACAGTACATAGAATTTAACAGTAGTCAGAGTATACAGTAGTTCCAGTACAGTATACAGTAGACTAGTTTGACAGTACTACAGTAACTGCCTACTAACTGCTCCATTTTTTTATTTCCAGAGAAAGCTGCACCAGCCACCTACAGTAGTTCTGCCATAATACAGTACAGTACGCACATACAGTAAAGTACAGTAACTGCACTAATTTTTGGTTTTCTTGTCGTTCCAGGAAAAAGGGTGGCCTAGGGGGAGATGGGGGCGTTGTGTCCAGTCAAATCTGCTTGTACAGTCAAATGTACAGTATATAAACAGCAGCAATGATGTACACAAAACCTCTCCTCTCTCAATGAACTACTGTACTGCAGACAGAATGAGGAAAAGATAAAGACGGAAAAAATAATTTTACTATACAGTATATAGTATATACAGTATATTATACAGTACATTACAGTACTGTACTGTATATAGTATTAAATAATATTCTTATAAATGTGCATTACTCATGTTTCCCTATGTTTTACAAAGGTTTTCCAAAGGGTTATCCAATTTCAAGCTGCCAAAAGAACTTAATAAAGACTGCATTATGTATTATTCCTGATTATTTTTATATTTGTATTTTTTGGTTCCTGATAAAATAAAATAAATATTTATTCACTTTCCTGCGAATCATAATCATTGACAGCCACCCATACAGTGCACCAATGAATAAGAATGTTTTGTAAATTATATTTATATATTTTTATTTTAAAGATATTAAAGAATGTACTGTATTGTATTTAAAACATGTGACTGTAAACCATAGTGACTGACAAATATTTTCACACCCTGATGAAATACAGTATCAGTTTACTCTCAATTCTCACAGTGCTGTGCACATCAGATTTACATTTCAAATTCGAGAGGGGATTTTCCAAAGCATTACCGTTCAAACAACAGGCCTCTAAGGGTTGTGGGAGGGCGGTGGTGTGATTAGACGCAGGCATACTGAGTGTTTGTAGCTCGGCTATGGGTGGCTTAAGAACACAATGGCAATATGCAGAAGGTTAACGACCCAGTGGAGAGAGGGGGTTGGTAGGATAGGGTGACTCAGCCGATTGACGCTTGGCTAGGGAGGGATTAAAAACTCTGGAGGTGTGTGGCTGAAATAGTTAACAGCACTGTAATTTCAAAAGGCAGTTCACCATAATAATTTGATGAATAAACCCCCAAAGACAACCCCCAAATACAGTACATAAAAAGCAAGTCACTTTAAGTCCCTTTGCCCCATGCACCAAAAATGTTTTGTGGCAGAAGAATTTAATAAAGGCTGCAGAATTTATTATTGTGTGTTGATTGTTGGAATGGCCGTGTACTTTAAATGTTTCAACATTGTACAGTATTTGTAAATAAATGTTTTTGTACTGACTCCACCAATAAAAGAACATGTTGAATTGCCTCACATTGTTTCCATTTGCTCCTTTGACAGTATAACAAATGTAGAGGCTTGCTGCAATGTTTTTTTACTGCCTGACCGCAAAGCCGCAAGATCGGCAACATTGTAAAAAAAGAGCAATGAGCGTGCAATTGGCGTGGGAACTAGGTCAATTGGCGTGGGAAATTCTGTTCTAGGGCACCTAGAAATAAAATTCATGTTGCCCCTAGATGTTAGGAACCCCCTCACTTGACTCCAACAGGGTCCGAGCAGTAATGGCGGCGAGAAAGGGTCACGCCGGCGAGGAGGGTCCTACCATTGAGCGTAATGGCGGAGAAAGATTTGAACCGGCAAAGTCAGAATGAGCAGAAACCTGGAACCCACAACTCCGTTTCTGTTCGACCTAGAGGGCTCAGATTCGGACACCATGTAGTGCTAGTTGCGGCAGGATTGCATGGCAAATTGTGACCCTCTCGTGGCAGCAGAACGGAGTCAGGGTAATGTTAAATTTCATATTTCTGCCATTGACTTGCATGGCAGAAAAAAAGCCACTTTGGTAATGTGCTTTTAAACTGTCTTTTGGTATCTCCGGTTCCGGGGGTCGTGCAAGGCTGATATTTTGCCACTATGGCAAGGGTCCTCCCGCATGAGGACCAGGCAAATTTCAACCTGCTCAGACCCACAGAACGGATTATTTTACATTATATTCGCGCAATTGGCGTGGGAACTACTTAGGGCCTCGGTCAAGTTCACGGACAATTGGCGTGGGAACTTCTGTTCTAGGGCACCTAGAAATAAAATTCTTTTTGCCCATAGATGTTAGGCACTGTATACCACTGTACAGTATACTTTAGAAGACACATAATGAAACGATACTGAACATGTAGAATAAATGCATAGTTTTATTTATTCGGGTTTATTACACAGTATACTGTACGGCCGGAAAACATCAGCATACAGTACAATATTATCCATCGAAATCCCCCCATTAGCCATTTTCTTTTCTGAGGAAAAACAAAAAGAAAAGTTTTAATGTATGGTAATGATCAGCCCCCTAAAGAAGTACCCAGCCAGCCACACCAAAATAATACGGCAACAAGACAGTAGTCACCATACAACTTCCCAATCAGCTGGCGCCGGCGCTGGTCCACTGCCAGTCCAGCTTTCTTCATCATCCACGTCGATCGTTTGCAGCAGGACTAGTCCACCTGTAGGCTGGAAATCGCTTAGGTACATGCAAGCTTCATCAAAACTGCACGCGAAATCCGACTCAGGCTCAGGGTTGTCACTGACAGTGGGACCGTCATTGGAAGCCGGTGCTGGTGCTGGTGCATTGCTTGGCAGCGACTGTTGCTTCTTAGTTGGTTTTAACACGACCCTTCGCCTTTTGCCGCCTCCATGATCATAGATACGGGAAAAATCCGGTGACACACACCAATACCCTCCAACAAATTGGGGCTCAATACGGTGAAAACAGGGGTCGCTACATAACCTTTTCCTTACTGCACTCTTCCACGTATGAGGAGTTGGCGAAAATTTGTAAAAGTCATAGTTTTCGATAAAATACTGATAAATTTGAGCAACTGTTGCCATCTTATCATCTGTTGCATTAATCACGGCCCATATCAAATACGCATAACTTCTGCCGGGTTTTTGGAAAGCGGGCTGCACTTGAACACTCATGGTGGGTCTCTGGAGAATAGTGTAACAGAAACTGAAACTGGTCTTTGTCTTTCTTTAATATGAAAAGCCTAAATTGATACATTTTTGCAACTCTTCCTTCAGTCTCAAGGCCAAGGCCAAGTTACAATAGCACACTGTGGTACAGTATATTTTTTAAACGAAACACCTGCAAGCCGACACATTACTGATTCGGCGCATTACAATTCATGAATTTCTGCCATCTGGCGGACACGCGAAGCATTGCAGCCTATTAAAATCCGAACCATTATCAATAAACGCATCAGCCAGGCATGACCCGTGGCTGGGAATGCAAGGTAAACGCTACATGCGCCAGGTGAACAGCGTCGCATTCCAGGAACCAGCCAGGGACAAACCGGTGATTTGTTCGAATAAATGCTGCCGCAACAGTATGTACACCAAAGTTTCCAGATCTTATTATAGTCCTTTTTTTGTTGTTGTGTCTGCAAGTAGACATATATTTTACCTCCATGTGACTTCATACATTTTTTCAAACAATTCAATGTGGAAATTATTATTTACATAGTTGGAGTTGATGTTTTAAGTATGCTTGAATATACTGTATCAGTTTGCTAATGTTAAAATCACATTAAGCAAAGAATTCTTTTATGTTACGATATGGTCTATTTATTAACTTTGTAATCTTTTAAACAATTACTACGAATAATCTTCCTTTTATTCATAAGATGTCATAGATAAGGAAAGTAACTATATTATTTTTGTAAACCTTCATACATAGGAATAGCAAATTAGGAATACTGTATTACCCTGTAAGGTATAACCTCTTCTCTAGCTACCAATATATGCATAATACTGCGTAATTCAATACTGTATATTTGTTACTACCCATTTTAGAGTTTTGATGCCTAATTTGCTTATCTACAGTAGCTAAAATTTCTTGAATCTTAATTTTGTTTAATGTATACAAATTGAATTACATTTCTGAATGCATGGAGCTTACATTTGCACACCTTGAGGAACATCTTCAATGTAATATATTAACCCTTTTTCTATACCGTACAAAAACCTTTTCGGAATATTGAAACGTTATTGCAGCTTTGACACTGATTTTCGCAAATTGAATCAAGTAGACCAGACTATAGGCAGTGACTGCTTTTCTTACCAATAAGTACTGATCCTCCTATACTTTACACTTGCTTCCATAAATTGTTGATAGTTTCTTAATTACAGGCACATACTATATATTTAATATTCAAGGACTGCATTTTCCCAGGTTTATTACCACAAGATTGACATAAAGCAGACATGGTACCTATAATTAAATTAAATTGTTGAATTAGAAAAATTACAGATAAAAGATACCACATTAAGAAATTGGATGAAAAATCTTACTTATGAGGAGAGGCTAGCTATATTAAATGTATTTACATTAGAAAAGAGGTGTCTAAGAGGGGATATGATAACTATATACAAATATACAGTATTCAGGGTCAATACAAGGAGCTTAAAAAATAACTATTCATCTCAAGGACAGTACAAACTACACAGGGTCATTTCTTAAGGTTGTAGGAAAGAAGAGTAAACCAGGATCAATTGAAAGGGTTCTTTACAGTAATGGCAGTTAAAGTGTGGAATTCATTACCCATGAAGATTGTGATGGTAGATAGACATCTTCAAAAAAAGCCTGGATATTGTTTTAGAAAGGAAAGGTACAGCATAGAGGTATACAACAAATAAGTAAACATGGGAAGGATATTGATCTAGGGAGAAATGTGATTGCAATTATTAGTCAGGAAAGGTTTTATTTTTCCTCTTTTCTGACATCATTGGATAATGTTTCACTGTGTTTTTTGTTTGTTTGCCTTCCTCTAGATCATTATACTTGAAATACACATATAGGGTAAGTATCTGTCATCAAAATTTAACATAGATTGAACTCAATCGACATAAGTCTTTTAAACTTCATCTACTATGTAACTATAGTGATGGTATTAGTGTAACACAATATTTAGCATGAGATTGTAGATGACTATTAAAAATCATACACTGTATTTCAAATATATTACAAATATTATACAATAAAATACAACATAATTGTAACCCGTTTTCCCCCACCCAATCTCACATAGGGTGTCATAGGGTATCTAAAGCTCAGGCTACATATCTGTGTGTGGTGCGTACCTGCTGGCAACAGGGGCCCTCAGTCTCCCGCGATGACATGGGAGAAGACAAGACAGGTTTCTGGGGTTGTGCCTCCGTTCTCTTCACTGGTGCAGCGCCTCCATCTCTTGCAGCCCCCAGCAAAATGGGCTGGAGTACCTACAGAAGAATTTGTCTCCCCCTCCTCCTGATAAACTCCACTCTCAGGCAGGAGCTTGTTTAAAAGTGCAGCCTTTATTCCTTCCTTATTCACAGTATTCACAGCAGACAGTTGCACACCCAAGACCACTGTTAAATAGTATCCCCAAAAGTCAGTTTTTACGACTAAGAAGGATATGCTCGACAGAAGAACTCTTTAATACCCAAGCAGAGCAACTCAAAACGAGATTTAAGGCTTGTGGATACTCTGATTGTGTTCTCGAGAGTGCACTTCACAGTGTCAAACAGTTTAAAAGGGCAGATCTTTTATGCAGACATAAAACTAAAAAATTGCAGGAGAACAAGAGTGGGAGCCAGGAAGGAGAGGTACCCTTATTTATTACTACCTATTCGAAACAAGCAGGAATGATAAGATCAATCCTGAACAAACATTGGGAGGTACTTCGACTAGATAGAGACTTGGATGCATTTACCAAATCCAATCCCAAAATAGTATATAGAAAAGCTAAAACATTGGGGGATTATCTATCACCGAGTATGTACAGAGCGAAAGGTACCCCAAAGGGGAGTGTTCCGAATGGTTTCTACAAATGTGGGACCTGCAATTTTTGTAAATATGCTTTTCCCATTAAATCAATGAAGAGCATATATACTGGGCATAGATATAGGATTAACTACTTTCTGACTTGCAATTCAAAGTATGTTGTTTATCTTCTTAAATGTGCATGTGGTTGCAGCTATATTGGAAGAACTATAAGACCCATGAAAATAAGAATTAGGGAGCATATTAGAACTATAAAGAATAAAGATGATAATTTTCCAGTAGCCAGACATTTTAACAACTGTCCACTTGGCTCAATAGATCGTCTAACGTTCAGTGCCCTTGAACACATAGCTAGTCACCCTAGAGGAGGAGATAGAGAATCACTCCTCAATCGTTGTGAAATGCACTGGATTTATACCCTTGGGACATTGGCTCCCAAGGGTATGAACATTGACTGGGAATTAAAACATTTCCTAAAATGAAATCACTTTAATAACTTTGTATTCTATGTGATCCCATTGCTCAGTAGATTCCCTCTGTGCTCTGGCTTTACCCAAAAGTATATTATCTATATAAAATTGCATGCTCTCATTTTTTGATAATAATGCCTTTACTATACATATGTGATATCAATATATATTGGTTGTACATTAATACACGTCTATAGCTATCAGGTTAGCGATTTCATTATTGATGTTTACCTAAAGAGAAAACTTGAGTAATACAAGTGATGAGATAAGATGCTATATACTTTGCTGATTCCTTATACTACTATATTATTTAAGTATTATAATATTATTATTGGATACTATAGAGGTTATATGACCAGCATCATTTTTTGCTATCTCCTTCCTCACCATCTAATTCTATTAGACTGTTTGTTTTTAAATTGTTTCCAAATTGTTTTTAATGTTCGTTACTATTGATACTTGTTTGTTATTGTATGTCTCATTGACACACTGTAGTTGCGCAGCTGATATGTGCTGCCCCCCGACCTGAGTGTGTAGTAGCCTGTTCATTCATCCCATTGGCTATGTGATAGAACCAATGGGATTGTAGCTCGGCGATTTCGCGCCATTTAATTATGTAACATAGATCAGCTGGAGGTGGGGGACTCCTATATCAGCAGTGCGGAAGCAGTCTGTGAAAATATTCTCTTCGATAAAGGGCGACGGCCCGAAACGCATTAGAGTTTTTTTACCCATCCCTAGCCATGATGTTGTTCATGGAATAAAGGATTTTTATATTTACCGGTGTCTAGCCCTTCTACTTTGCTCGCTGTGCTCCGCTACACCTCCGTGAGGATTTTCCTGTTGTTCTACTACCAGCGTGATGCACGCTTAAGGAACTACTTGCTCTTCAAACCGTGAGTACCCCATTCCGTTTACTGCGGTCTGGGGGGGTTTCCATTGTACCAATGTTTTTATCCAGGGGGACACATTCACTGTTTACTAGATGGTCAGATATTTATGACTGACTATACCTATCTATACAGGTCCTACCCACATATGGAAGGAGGTACTTATATGGACACGGATTATGAATTAACGAAAAGAGAGTTTTTTCCTTGCTGCTTTATATTCATCTGGACTATATATAATATATATATATCCATCGCATATATGAATATATTATATATCTATTATATAATGACCTATATATATATATATATACCTATGCTTATAGTGATACCATATAGCGGAGCACGGTATTTGGGAACTCTGTTTCCTACCGAATACTGACTTAATCACTATAAACCTTGTATGTTCCATCCCTTTGTCATACCCCTCAAATAAAGGTGCTCACCATTTATCTCGGTGCTCATAGGAGGATGACACAATCATAACTTCCTCTGAATCAGCTCTTGAGGACACACCAGATGTCTCTCTATCTGTGGAGTGTGAACCTTTACATTTCCCTATAATTACATGTGTTTATACCGTGGTTTAATTATGGGTGCCTTATAACTTACAGGACCCTCTTTATCAGAAGATTTGGACCCTCTTGTCCTACCTCTAGGTGCAGGGTTAAACACAGTGGGGTTAGGTACAGGTAGGCGACTTGAACATGGTATTTCCCCATCAGAACCCTCATCACTTGAAACCCAATCCCGCCAGTCCGTTGAAAATGTGGGTGTCTTATTCTGCTTACCCCCACTAGGACCCGGTGGTATAGAACATGACGGGGCAGGGGCAGTGGCCGGGGCAATGGCGCTAGGGGCGGTGACCATAGGATCGCCATATTCCATCACATTGTCTCTTAGTCGGTCTATGCCGCGACCTGTAGATGCTCTCTTACTGTCTCTGGTGGCAGCACGCCTGGCTCTTCTCTTGGCCACTTCCTCTTGAAATCTCCTTAAATCTTCTTCTTGCATACCCAAACCAAGGGCCCTATATAAAAATAAATATTGGTTTACAATATATGGGGACACAGGGAGTGGGTTTGTATTGGTGCTTACTAGATATTTAATTTTAAACATTACAGTAATGTAGCAGGGTGTCTCTGGAGCTGAACTGAGATACAGGCCCTTTTATGGGGTTCCAGTATCTCCTATGCATGTAAATGTCTCGCGTCATGTGATCAGGACATTTCAATGCAAAGGAGATACCGGTATCCCATAACGGGTCCTGTATCTCAGGAAGTAGGGGGTCTCCGGACCTGAAACCAATACGGTTCAGCTCCGGAGGCCCTCTGCTACATTACTGTAATGTTTAAAATTAAATAAAGCCCTTGCGATCGCCTGTGAGAGGTGCGCATTAAGAGTGACTGATTCAGCCTATCTCTTACTGCGCGTCTATTACAGAAAGGCAGACCCTGGTAGGACTGACACATCAGGGTTAATCCGACGGCCAAAAAGAAGGATCCAGCGCTCCACGGATTTTTCAAAATTTCAAATTTTATTGCGCCATACACAACGACCGTTTCGACCTTAGTCACTTGAAAAAGACCTATTAAGGTCGAAACGGTCGTTGTGTAAGGCGCAATAAAATTTGAAATTTTGCAAAATCCGTGGAGCGCCGGAACCTTCTTTTTGGCAGTCCAAGTGGATGTTTGACAGGTATCCTTGAACCAGCAGCACCGGTAATACTTTTTGGTTTATAACATCTTAAAGTGTGCAGCATATTACTGTTTATTTCTGTTAATCCGACGGACCATTTAAGTCTGCCCCGGCAAAACTTGTGCGGAATACGGGGAAATCTCAAAATCCATTTCGAGATTTGTTCGAATAACGGTCGCTGCATCTGTAAATTATCTTGGTTTACATCAATTCTATTGCGTAAATTCACCTTTAAGTCAATGTATTCCAATCAGAGGACCGCAGGCTTTCTTGAGATGCATTCCATGGATGGCAGGGTGGCTACCGCTGCTTAGAAGATATGGTCTTACAATAAAATTAGCTTATTTGATTGTATTGTAAAATGCTGGACAGTGTCTTTTCCGCAAAGAGCCATTCATGTCTTTTTAAATTCCCTTCAAATTGCCCCTTTCACTGATATAAATGGAATACAAAATCCTCTGTAGAATTCAGACAGCAACTAGAATAGAAAGAAGCAAGGACTTATTCACTGTCAGCAGAATCTCATTGTATATATTGTTGTCTTCAACCTAATAAAACTTAACAGTGGGTAAAGTCATTAGAGAGAGAAAAACATTTACATGTAATTAGAAAAAAAACTGAAAGTGAACAGTTTTGCATAAACAGGGTACACATATGGTGAAACTGTGAGAAATCTGTCAAGAATATCATTCATTCCGTCTTTGTATTTCTTATTTCTTATATATTGCAGACATTGTTAAGGGAAAAGTTAACTAATCTATTCTGGAAGTGGGGGATCCCAAAAAACGCTTTAAACTTTTGACAAGCAGTTTCAATTCTGGGCTATATAAAACAAAGTAATTATTAATGGCATTCATTATTAGAATTATTATTACATTAAAAAAAATGGGGACACATGTGCATAATGCAAACACAGAGATAAATGAAGGAACATAATTAAAAACAGAATCCCTACAATATGGAAAGTCACAGTCAGCTAACACTTTCAATAATTTTGAACAACATTCTATCAACATTTCAATAATTAGGTATTATAGTGAATTAAAACGTTATTTCTTAACTATCTAAAAGTACCAAGTGTACAGTATAAAGAGTGCGCAGTGCATTTTTTTTTTACTTTGGACTTGCTACATGACTGCTTTTAATAAAACAAAACCTATTTGTGTCCCCCACCACAGAACCAGAACCCAAACATGACATCTTCTCCAGCTTAGAAAGAAACTGATAATAAATAGTTAATTATAACAACAGTTATAACTACCCTATTTCCTCGATTGTAAGACACCATCGATTCTAAGACGCACCCTTGATTTAATAAAAAAAAATTGCGGAAAAAATCCCACTATATTAAATGTGCAGAATTTTTTTGTTTATTTTTTAACTAGAAGGGTCACATGACACTTCAATAACCAATGGGGAGAGAGGCAGACACAGAATGGGGAGCGACAGGCAGAAAGGGGGGGAGAGAGAAAATGGAGGGAAAGGGGGGAGAGAATGGGAGGGGAGGGGGAATGAATGGGAGGGAAGGGGGGGAGAGAGAGAGAATGGGAGGGAAGGGGGGGAGAAAATGGGAGGGAAGGGGGGGAGAGAATGGGAGGGAAAGGGGGGAGAGAATGGGAGGGAAGGGGGGGAGAGAATGGGAGGGAATGGGGGATGGGGGGTATCGGGGAGGGGGGCACACACAGACCAGAGAGAGACAGATATGGCAGGGGCAGTGGCAGTGTGGGGGTTTTTTTTCTTAACCCTTTTGCTGTCAGAGCAGCCAGCATCAGATTTCAAAGCAGTGAAAGAGGGGAGCATGAGAGAGCAGTAAGAACATGATGGGTAGGAAGGTGTCCTGGATAAATAAACACTCTAGCCATTTACATTTAGTGGCCCTTATTATGATGTTACCAAGTACCTTTTTATTCCTGTACTCATTGCTTTCCTTAAAGTAAAAAGAACATGTTCTAACAATCTCCTATCTTGCTTTTGCTAGCAGAGAGAGACACAGAGAGAGACACACAGAGAGAGAGAGAGAGACACACACACAGAGAGAGACAGTCACATACAGAGACAAACAGAGAGAGAGAGAGACACAAACACATACAGAGACACACAGACAGAGACACACACAGACACATACAGAGACAAACACACACACACACAGAGAGACACACACAGAGTGACAAACACATACAGAGACACTGAGAGAGACACACACAAACACATCCAGAGAGACACAGCTACCTCTGCACCTCCTGCATTTCAGACGGGGATTCGGGAAGGGAGGCGGGGGGGACTTCTGAGCAGTGTTGATGTGCCCTGACAAACCTCTCCGATCTCTCTGCACCTCGTGGGAAGGGGAGGGGGGGGGATTGCAGCCATGTGCTGTTCATGCACACTGTGAATATCCCAGCCGGCATCTGCAGCAGTGCCCTCTAGCGGATTTTTTTTAAATACATAGATTCTAAAATGCAGACCTATTTCAGCCATGTGAAAATAGGAAAAAAAAGTGCATCTTAGAATCGAGGAAATACGGTAACTACAGCAGGCTTGATAGACTAGGCTTAAAGACAGGTAGCCCATGGATACTGTGACTCAATGGGGCCAATTCTAGTAGCTTTGGTAACTTTGTTGCTATCTCGAACGATCTGGCATGTTCCCGCCAAACGGTTTGTCATTTGTGTTATCACGGTATTCAGAAAGTATCTGAAACCATCTCAAACCGTGCGACAGGAAAATGCCAATACTGCTCAGCGTAGCATCAATGAGATCTCAGCCACTCTCAAAATTCTCCCGAAATGATCTGTCCGCAGCTGAATAGAGAGCAGCACAGAGAGAGCCACCTCTCCCTGCGCAGCTCTCACAGGCGATCATAGTATTTTTTTTTTACATTTTAATACTAGTGTATGGGAGCAGGGGGTCTCAGAAGCTTAGCAGCATTATTTTCAGGTCCGGGGACCCCCTGCTTCCCCAGATACAGGCCCGGTATGGGGTGACTGTATCTCTTATGAATTTAAATGTCCCGGTCACGTGACGCTGGAGATTTAAACACACAGGAGATACCGGCACCCCATAACTGGGCCTGTAACTGAGGCTGAAATATAAGCGGTTCAGCTCAGGAGACCCCCTGCTCCAGCACACTAGTATTCAAATATAGATAAAAACAGCTTCATAACCATAGCAGCTAGCTACTATGGTAATGAATGAGTTAACTACTCCTGCAGTACAGTAATGGGCAACATTACTATTATCCAGATATGAATAATAGCTTATTTGCCCATTAAAAATAAAACATATTCCAGCCAGCATAAAGTAAACAAAAGTTCTACTTACCCATGCCAGGAGGAAGGCTGTCCTCATAACCGTCCTCCGTGTCCATGTCCTCCGTGGGCAGCAACAGTAAAATAAAAAACTAATGGCCAATAACCTTATAATCATGGCAGTCAATTGGCAGCCTAAAAAAATACAGCACCAAAAAGACACAGCAGTTATATAAACTAAGCACCTAAACAACACAACAATTAAATAAACCAAGCACCTACTGCACCGACACACTTTATTCGAGAAAATACCCAGTATGTACCTGGCAGATACCTGGAATGCGCCACTCCTCACCTCTGACAAGCCCCGTTGCGTTTGCCTTCCCAGCCTGGGTTCATGCCTGGCTGACGGGCGGCTGATCTGTTAAATGATAATGATTAGGATTTAATAGGCTGCAATGCTTCGCGTGGCTACCAGATGGCATAAATTCATGAATTGTAATGCAGTATATATATATATACTGTGCAGTATTGCAGCCAGCGGGAATAAAATGCTTCAATCCCTGCCTGGAAAAAACCTCAATGCACTCGGGCAGAAAACAGTCACAAACCTCAATACACCCGGGTATACCCGAATTCGTGGGACTAGCCGAGCTCGAATAAAGTGTGTCGCCAGTGTAAACAACACAACAATTAAATAAACCAAGCACCTAAACAACACAACAATGAAATAAAACAAGCACCTAAACAACACAAACATTAAATAAAAACAAGCCCTACAAATATATAACAATTAACTAAAAACTAGAAACAAAAATACAAAACATAACAATTAAAAACAAGCATTTGCCAAAAAATGCATTGCCTGTCACTGTATTTATCTATAGCCCGTAATGGGCATACATAAACACATTGTTAGTCAATGGCAAACCTAAAAAAAACAAGCATCAAAAAAATACAATTATAAAAAACAAGCATAAAAAAACACAATTACAAAAACTAAGCAGCAAAAAAAGAATAAAAAAGCCAAAAATAAAGAAAACCTTACATGTATATACAGTATATATCTATATATATCACATGTTTTATTTTTAAATCTTTATATTAGTTTTTGAATAATATGAAACAATATAAATACAATAATAAACATACATATTTGAATGAATATATGTAAAATATTTATAACACTGAATTACATACTGTCAAATCATCTACAGTATATAATATGAATCTAGCATGAAAAAAATGAACTTATTAATAACTACTAAACTTTTACCCTCCATAACCCCCCTTACCACCACACTATAGCTCATATATTATCGAAGAATTCTGTAAGAACATTAGATATTGCCACAAAATAAAAAAGACACCATCTTCATATCTGAGACCTCTTAATTTCAGGATAAAAAATATGCATTTATATGAAAAAAATTCTAATTTTTATAATCTATATACTATAACTCCAAGAATCATTTGGTCTCATTATGATAGAGTTGTGTATTTCCAAATACGTATAACAGAGAAAACTCAGAAGAGAATTGAGTAAAAAGAACCCCGTTCATATGCACTCATTACCTAAGTATTGGTATGAAATTCCTATTGCCAAAATGAAACCGATCCCTATCAGTGTTAGAAGCGACGAAAGAACAAAACAAAAAAGGTTTAATACATCAATCTTATTACACTAAATTGTTAAAAATTATTATTGTTTAAAAATCCCCATGTGGGAGCGGAGGAGGGAAAAGAAAGGATAATCTGATTGATTTACTACAGTAATTCCGTAGTCAGAAAATTGCCTTTCCCCTCCTATGGTATCACTATAGCTCTGCGATATCAGTAATTAGGTAAGTATATATTCTAAATGCATAACTGCAATTGGTTACTGATCTCAAGTCCAAAAAATATCAGAAACGTATAATACAGTAGTGCAATGTTAGCATTTGGTTGACACAGATAAATTCACTGTAGCATATACATCTGCTCAAGGCAATCTTAGGTTGCAACAAATACCAAACAGTTTGCAATACGTAACCTGATTGATACAAAAAATCACCACTCTTAAGCTAGTGGCTAATAGTATTGTATTGTATTGTATGTCTTTATTTATATAGCGCCATTAATGTACATAGCGCTTCACCCTAGTAATACATGTGGTAATCAAATAAATAACAGATAATATAAATAACAGATCATGGGAATAAGTGCTTTAGACATAAACGTAACATTAAGGAAGAGGAGTCCCTGCCCCGAGGAGCTTACAGTCTAATTGGTAGGTAGGGAGAACATACAGAGACAGAAGGAGGGAGTTCTGGTAAGTGCGTCTGCAGGGGGCCAAGCTTTATGTATCATGTGTTCAGAATATTCACAGTGCTATTCATATGCTTCTTTAAGCAAGTGTGTCTTAAGGTCGGTCTTAAAGGTGGATAGAGAGGGTGCTAGTCAGGTACTGAGGGGAAGAGCATTCCAGAGGTGTGGGGCAGTCAGTGAAAAAGGTTTAAGGCGGGAGAGGGCTTTAGATACAAAGGGGGTAGAAAGAAGACATCCTTGAGCAGAACGCAAGAGTCGGGATGGTGCATAGCGAGAAATTAGGGCTGAGATGTAAGGAGGGGCAGAAGAGTGTAAAGCTTTAAAAGTGGGTAGAGGAATGGAGTGTGAGATGCGGGACTTGATCGGAAGCCAGGGGAGGGATTTCATGAGGGGAGATGCTGAGACAGATCTAGGAAAGAGTAGAGTGATTCTGGCAGCAGCATTTAGGATCGATTGTAGGGGAGACAGGTGAGAGGCAGGAAGGCCGGACAGCAGGAGGTTACAGTAATCAAGATGAGAGAGAATGAGGGCCTGAGTCAGAGTTTTAGCAGTCGAGCAACAGAGGAAAGGGCGTATCTTTGTTATATTGCGGAGGAAAAAGCGAAAAGTTTTAGAAATGTTTTGAATGTGAGGGGCGAATGTGAGAGAGGAGTCGAGTAATTAGGACTTAGTCATACACATTCCCTGCACATAAAATATCATTCAATGAGTCACAGTATATATAATTGCCCACACAGAAAGAATATTGGGCAGTGCAGGGTGTGACGGGAGCTTTGTGACAGGCTATTAATAATACACAAAAAATATATATAATATAATATAACTGGGTTGAACTGGTACGAGACTTAGATATGATAAAATATAATTTATTCCTTGATAAAGGTGAACACACGAGATATACAAATAACAGGCAAAATATAGACACTTACTTAAAGATGGAAATGATGAAACAGTCACATCTGGACTGGCAGTTCATACAGCAAATCATCATCCCAAGACACGAAAAGACATTTTAGTAAGGGGTGACTCTGACTTAAATACCATGTCAAACTCATCTCTTAACCCTAGATGCCGAAAAGGCTAGCGAAAGTCTTTGAAGTTGTTTGACTTCCAGTGTTTTAGTATGAAGTTTCACACTTAAAAATTCAGTTCCTTTGGTCCCTGGGCCAAGCATAAACAATTAGGCAATTTAGCCTTTGATCACCAGGCTATGTAAATTCTAGCAAGATGTCCTTCCTGCTCATTATCATAACAGAGGGAGTTTGCAGTTTTCACAACAGACTCAAAAATCCCATATACCCTGTAAATAACTTCATAACTTCAGTTCAGTAGTACTTACTGGCCCGCGAGCCATATTAATACATACCGTCACACCTGACGCTCCCAATGAGACTAAATATTACCATATAGTACTAAAATTAAGAGAAATATTAATATCTGGCTCTTAGTATCTGTTAGATATCAATTGTTTACAATCATTAGTTGGGGCTAAGTCCCACGAATACATATATGTAACTCCTAGCACTTTCAGCCATGGACATCTCATAATATTCTTATATTTAATAAGGTCACCCATTCTGATTTTCTCCTTGGATAGCCGCACCCTTTGCCCCCATCAATAAATCCTTTGAAGCAGGGACCCCTGGGTAGGGGACATTTGTCACCTGGTTTTAGATTACACACTCAATTCCCCAGACCTCTTGAAGCAGAGGCGTTTGTAAGTGTAAGTTATAACGCTCACAACCCACGCTAGCTTCCTGCAAACAGGTATTAACTTACTGTACACTAAAACCCCTTCTGCTTTTCACATTCAACTTCAATCAAGCCTTTTGAAGTCCAGATTTTCTGAAAAGACACAATACAGTTGTATTTTCTTAAACTGTAGCTTATTAACCCCTTAATCCCCAGTGTGTGGTGCAGACACTGGCATAACAATTAAACATGGGAACAGGGGAATATACATTTTCATGTTAGAACAAGGGTTAAATCACATTTCTGAACCTCAGCCCAGTTAACCCCTTACTTCCCAGGTGAGATTAGAGGGTGGCCAACTGGGGTGTAACCCCTTTAATCCCGGGCCAAATCCTCACGACCGTCACACAGGGTAACACAACGTGCATAGGATTGATATGTATATCTCTCTTCTCCTGCTGGTGAGTGACTGCCACTATTGTAACTAGATGTCAGATTGTAAATATGCAACAGCGAGCCCCCCAGTGTAGTAGTTCAAAGCGGGAGCTCCGCATGTGTAATGCATTAATAGAATAGCCCCATAAGTCACCACCATAAGTTAGAAACAATGCCTGCACAGGTGAGGTTACAGCGAACCCAAGCAAAGAGGAGAGGTAATGGGGATTTTTAAACAATAATAATTTGTAACAATTTAATGTAATAAGATTGATGTATTAAAACTTTTTTGTTTTGTTCTTTCGTCGCTTCTAACCCTGATAGGGATCGGTTTCATTTTGGCAATAGGAATTTCATACCAATACTTAGGTAATGAGTGCATACGAACTGGGTTCTTTTTACTCAATTCTCTTCTGAGTTTTCTCTGTTATATGTATATGTTATACCTCACTTGCACCTTCCTATCTTTTATAGGACTTTGAGAATATATATAGGCGAGCAGTTTAATTCTTCATTCATATTTCCAAATACAATTAGAAAGTAAACCATATATCCATATATTTATAGTGTTTTTGTTGTAAGTAAAAAGTAATGCTCTCTAAAGCACATATCTCCCATGAGAAATATAATGAGACCATTGGCAGCTCTAAAGACACTTAAATCCCAGCACATGTGGAAGGGATAGTGGTTATATGAGGCAATAAACGTAATGAAATGGCTTGTTGTCAACAGCCTTCACGTGCAGGGGTATTATATTGATCAGGAGACAGTGTATATGGCAGTCTGTATATCTCTCCGTGGAAGCGAGTAACCCTATTTCGCTCTGTACAAATTGCTGGCAAGAAAATATCTCATAGTGGGTAAATGATTTGAAATTACCTCTGTTTGTCCTGCGCGATGTTGCAATCTTTGTGTTACAGTTGATCCAGGGAAAAGTGTGCCAAAACCATACGCTGTATCTCCAAAGCTGTATACCGACAATGAAGCAAGAAGCCAGTCCTGCACTGTTGCTGCGGGTCCGTCCAATCAGAAAGCAGAATCAAGAACACTGTAGAGGATTGGTTAGACACTCGAACAAGCCCCAAGCACTCACAATTCACCAGGTAGGAACAAAAATAAAATAAATTTTATTAAACTACATAATAAAAGTGATAAACTGGGGACATACTGGGAAAAAACAAACAAAACTCTCCTCCCACATGTTTCACGCTCTAACAGCGCTTTCTCAAGGAGAAAGCAACATTTTTCCATTACTCTAACACATACCTGTTTTGTTATCATGCAACATCTACAACATTGAAAACCGGGTCCACCACGTATGACGTGGGACCCTTGTCATGGGCCAAGGCGTCCTTAAAAAGGATTACTGATGTAAGTCCCGCCCCCAAGCGACGTGCGCGCCTCAAAGCCTATTGGCTGTCATGTTTTGTTATAGTAACGGTAACTGCAGTGTGTGATGCGTGCGGCTCAGTGTTTGTAGGCGTACCCTGGGCGTTAGCCGAATGTTAATTGAGTGGGAGGAGTGTTAGCGTGCGTTTCACGCTGGCTTAACATGACGTCACACGTATTGCATTTGCGCATTGTGTTATCGGCCGTGCTTTCTGTTCAAACACGTCTGTTTAAAAAGAATACAGATGTACTCGTTTAGAACGAATGTAGTTTCGTCTTCATTGTATTTGAAATAAAGATGTTATGTTTACTGGTATTTTCAACATGTATTGAACGCACAACGTACGCTTTGTTTTGCGCATGCGCTAACAGTTAGTGGAGCCAAGCGTGAAGTGCGTGCGCACACAAAGATGTGCGCGCACATCTTTCAGTATACAGGCAACGTTCACTTCTTATACATAGTTATGCCTGCTACAAATTTAAAGAAACATTACATACTGATGAACAGTTTTACTTCTAACATATAAGTGACTGACGTGTGTATCTACACAATCATATAGAGCTGCGTAACGCGTTGTCACGGATGCATATCTAGTAAGGTGCCATATTTGACCATCATGTGTTTGCTGTATTTCAGAGATGTCGGGGAAGATACAATCGGATCAATGTATGATTTCAGAAGAGTCTACCTTTATATGAGATGATTGTGAGGAGGAGCCACCGACTACTATACTACATATGGAACTAATTTTATATTGCTTGCAGCGCTTATTAACAAACAATTAAAAATGTGATACCCTTATGCCTATATTGCATAAGCACTTAATTAACATAATGATGTTGCAAAATAGTGCTTCATGAATTTTTATTGAGTGTTCTTTAATGACTACTAACATTTTATGACATGGTGTGTTTTATATATAACAACCATTCCCACTCTGCTAACACATTTGTGTATTCTAATATGTAATGGAACGTATGACTGTCGAAACTATGTAACAATAATAATAATAATATGAGCATGTTCATGTATAGGGCTGCTAGTTGTACGCAGCGATTTACAGACACATGTTTCAGCCTGAGGTCCCTGGCCCGTGGAACGTACAAATGTTTTTTTGCCGCATGAGGCACAGGGAGATAAAGTGACTTGGCCAAGGTCACAAGGAGCCCACACCGGGAATTGAACCAGACTCCCCTGCTTCAAACTATCAGTGCCAGTGTGTGTCTTTACTCAGTGAGCCACTCCTTCTCCCAATGTAAAGGACACTTACAACCAAGTAGCCATTTATTTTTAAAATCTCTTGTTACATGGGTATGTAGATAAAATGGTTTGGGACTGTAGCAAATAATGTTACTGGCCAGATGTTATGGTCCCCTCCAATGCATGATGTTCAGAATATGACATCACCATCATGTTATGAAGTACGTTTCTGTGTATATTTCATTAACCTAACTAACTATAGTTTACTGTGTTTATTAATCGTTTAGAAATACATAGTATAGTCAATATGATGATATAAGCTACCATAATAAAGCTGGTGTTATCATTTGTCGGTGTTATACATGGATCCTACACCAATTGATAGAGACACAAACAGTTGTCTTAAAAAGTGTGTCTATGCTAGTGATGAATGTGCTCCCGTAAGTAAACAAATAAGTACAGTTATCCCCTTTTCTCCAACCACCTCTATATTACATTAATGGAAATTATAAGGAAACATACATAAAATGTGATGAAATGTGAGTAATCATTTTGTAATACAATGCACATGAAAGCTCAAGAGTAGCTAAATGCATATACATGATACAGAAAGTACATATATGTAACATTTGTGTTTAAACCAATATGTTGGGTTTTTAGTTCCAATAATTATAGGAAGATTGAGGTAGCCACATCTTATGAGAGATGTCAGCAAATATACATACCATGATCAGTCATACTGCAAATATACCTATAATGCAAAGGAACAATATATAAATTGCAAACATTGACATGCCATCTTCAGTACCGTAAAGAACACATCAAAGTGTGTATTTGGTGTTAAATGTGCAACACCATGTATATTTCATGACATTCAAAATGTAAATCAGCCTGGTGTACACATCATCTGGATGTACATGTTACACTGCACCAATAACATTGTATGTAAGCATACTAGAAGCATGAATGATTATGGGCATAATATGTGTTTTGTCTTAGCATAAGGAATAACACAATGCTAAAATATTATTGCTTTGTTACCCAAGTTGTATTCACATACACACAACTAAAGTACAATTGAAGAGGGATTATATAACCTGTGCAACAATAACATACCGGTGCCACATCCCTTTGTGCACACAGCAGAGAAAAGAAAGGTGTGCAACCCATATTCATCTGTGTCCTAACAGAAGGTTATATAAAGAAACATTATTGTTAATATAACATAATTAAACTATAAAAGTAGTACTAGGAACATATGAGTTTGTACTTACAAGAAAAAAATGAATTGATGAGATTCTGTCGTGTCTGGCCACCACTGGCTGTTTGTTCATTTTCAGCAGCTACATGGGTGGGATGCTCGTCTACCAAAGCCTCAGCTAGGTCTGACTGTACATTGTGCCTGAGTGCAACATTGTGCAAAATGCAACAGGCAAGGATAATATCAGACACTTTTTGAGGCTTGTATAGAAGAGCCCCACCAGTTCTGTCCAGACACCTAAACCTGGTCTTGAGTAGGCCAAATGTCCTCTCTATAACAGATCTTGTAGATATATGGGCTGCATTGTACCTGTCCTCTGCTTCAGTTTGAGGGTTTAGCACCGGAGTCAAGAGCCACGGCCTAATTCCGTATCCTGAGTCACCTATAATGAATGGAGCACACATAAGCTGACATTAGTGATCAAATTGTACAATGCCAACATTCCTAAATCAACATGTGTTTTGTGTTAGAACATGTAAATATGTACTCACCCAGCAGCCAACCAGGTTCAAAATGTCCCTCTTCGAACGCATGGAAGACTGAAGAGTTCCTCAGGATAGAGGAATCGTGACTGGAACCAGGGAACTTGGGTACCACATGCATTATCCTCATCGTGGCATCACATACCACCTGTACATTGAGTGAATGGTAGTGCTTCCGATTGCGGTACACATGCTCACTCTGACTAGGTGCAATCAAAGCAACATGTGTGCAATCGATTGCACCCAGCACAGATGGTATCCCTGCTATATTATAAAAGCCAGTCCTGACTTCCAGCCACTCTGTTGCCTCTGTAGGAAAATGAATATAATTCCTAGCGCGTCTATTGAGTGCATAGAGAAACTGGGTCAAGGCCCGCGAGAATGTAGATTGCGAGACCCCGCCCACTATGCCCACAGTTGTCTGGTATGACGCGGAAGCAAGATAATGTAATGAGCACAGCATTTTAACAAGCCCAGGGACTGCACGACCTCTGGCTGTGAAAAAATCTAAATCCCCCCTTATCTCCTCATAAAGAGCTAAGATTGCTGCTGAACTCAAACGATAGCGACTTACAATCTCCTCCTCACTCATCCCATCTAACAGGGTTCTCTCCCTGTACAGACGCGGACGAGGCACAAGTTGTCTCCTCTGTCTTCTCCTCTGATCTCCTGTCCCTCTACCTGTCCCTCGGCCTGTCCCTCTCCCTGTCCCTGTCGTATCCGCGTCACTGTCACTGTCCCTCGGTGTGTCCCTACCTTGCCCTATATCATTCTCTTGATCAGCAAGCATGTCATAGAAAAGAATGTTCCTGCGTCTCCTAAACATTCGCAACATTTTGAAATGAGTAGCTGTGAATGAGCAGGTAATGTGCGTCCTTTAAATAGGTATGTGATGATGTCAGGTGACATAGTAAAATGCAAGGTGTTACATTAACATAATAAAGTACTTCTGTGGCAAGCTGTGTGCACTTGTTGTTCTAAGTATTTGTTGTGTGTATTCTGCAGGGAATGATGATATTTGGCAATGATGTGACGTGAAGCTTTGTACAAAGATTGCTTGCAAATAAATAGTTGCATGTGCAATGCATGTAACACTTGTGAACGCAAGAGTCAGTCATGTAATGAGACAAAAAGGCTGAGATTGACGTGGGAAAAGTTTTGTGTAACATGTGTAATTATCCATGTTATTGTGACATGTTGGCAACAATGAATAGTCGTGTGCATATGCATGCATTTGTGTAAGGAGGATAGTTGCTATAGAATGAGTTTACAAGGTGTCCCAATGCTGAATTACTGTACATGTGTGTATAAGTTAGGTTGAAGTGCTTGTAATGCTACGGTTACAATGTAAACATGCAATGTGATTGAGCGTCCAATAAGTGACGTCATGAAAATAGGGAGGACCCAAAAGTATATGTAAACATGAGAAGACAGATGTACATGAACGTTTAAAGATGCGTGTCACATTACAAGCATTGTGTAATGTAAAGGAAGATGAATATACTGTGTATGTGTGACATGTGTGACATGTGTAACATCATGTAAATAATTGTCGCTCAGTTCAGTAAAATGTGTGATATGATGTGAGGTTCTCCTTTAAGAGTTGAGTATAGTATTTTCCCTTGGCACATCATCACATGATGAGTAATGTGACCCGCAAATGCTGCAAACATGTAAAAGTATAATGTTATGCAAATAATACACGTCAGCTGTGACACAATGCAGGGAATGCCCCCACACTGTAATGCAAATGACGTTTGTATTGTGAGCAATGAAACGTAAACAGTACTATACTGTTATACGTCCCCGCTCCATTGACTTCCATTGATGTACAGAAGATTTTTTTTTTCTAAGTGCCGTTCCGGCAGCCTTAGCGATCGTTCTCCCGTCCAAAATGCCAACTTTAGTTGGCGGGAGAAATCGGCCATAACATCTCAATTTCGTAGTGCCGATCAGCCCCGATAAGCTGTTTTTTTTTGTTGAATCCAGCCGATTTAAAAAAGTGGCGATCAGTGTCGAAAACAGGCTTATCGGCAGGCGACTGGCCATAACCAAATAATCGGCTCCGAAACCTGGCGATATGAAGCACTTATCGGCGCTTACTGAATCTCAAACCCAATTTTGGCTATAACATGGCCATATTTCCCTTATCAACGCTTACTGCATGAGGCCCTAAGTCCGTTCTTATGTTATTCGTTTAAGGTCTCCAGCACCTACTATTCCACTAACATCTACCTGTCTGACGGTCCGACGGGCTGTCACATAAAGATACCTTTATGGGAACAATACTCACCCTATACTTGTGAGTATTTAGCACACTGCACCTTGAATATTTATTCACACAATAATCACAATACTGCACCATCAGGAATTTTCATCTGTCTTACATGGTTTTGCGTTTCCCGATGATCTTCACCCCAGCACGTGTAGTTCCCATTGTCATAGGGAAAGGGGACTACATATGCATATCTCAATCTGTTTTGCGGCAGTCTTTAACTGGTGAAAAAAGATGGTGAGATTTTATGCTACGATAAACTTATCACTGCTTTGTGAATAGCTATTACAGGCAAAAAAACGGCGGGTTTGCCATTTTTTGGCCTATCGGACGACTTTTTTTTCTGGCTGTTTAGGGGCAATAAAAAGCCATTATAGCGTGATACTGCACTGTTATGCAGTGGGTGGGGAAAAGGGAGGGGGGGGGACATGGGGGGAGGGAAGGGAAAATCCTGCTCAGCTCAAAACAATTAACTTACTAGAGAAGTGCTATCAGGGTAAAACATATGCATATGGGGGGAAAGGGGACAAGAACCCTATGTGATGCACTCAACCATACTGAATGAAAATAATAAACTTTTATTAATATAATAGAATAATGCAAACATAAAAATTATTTAAAACCTAAAAGTGTACTGAAAAAATCTGGTGTGAGATCACTCTAAATGACCAGATGGTATGGTTGATTTTTTTGATTTGTTGGGTGATTCACAGTAGAATAGGTATACAGTTGTATCTCACAACACTTGGAACATAATGGCTCAATGGATAGACACTTAATACAATCCTGTAAGGTCTGAGTATGTGAAGTAGTCTATCTTAACAAGTGGTGAGATACATAGAGAACTGGGAGCATTGGTTATATGACACTGTGTTGCAATGCTTGAATATTACACATAGAATTGCTGCCTGCACAGAAAACCTTAATGCAATCCCAGGCAGAAACAGACCCCTATAGTTGTAGACAGGGGGAAAGCGTCGCTATAAAGCTAGTGGAGGTAAGTAAATCTATCCCAATGGGCAACCTGATAATTCAGCAGGGCATAAACGTACCCCTGTCTACTTACATACCCACGCGGTTTTAATATACCGGCAGACACTTCCTGTGAGGTAATCACAGCTCTGTATACATTCGTGGTGGGCCTGGTCAGTGTGGATAGAAGACCTAGTAGTCCCTGTCACTTGCTAGTGGGATCCACATCTGTGGCCCACATCAAAGTTACGATCCTATTCTAAAGACCAGAGGCAAACTCCTGTGAGTTTGACAGTACACGGGACGTCGCTATGTGGATCCCACTAGCAAGTGACAGGGACTACTAGGTCTTCTATCCACACTGACCAGGGCACACCGCGAATGTATACAGAGCTGTGATTACCTCACAGGAAGTGTCTGCCGGTATATTAAAACCGCGTGGGTATGTAAGTAGACTGGGGTACGTTTATGGCCTGCCTGAATTATCAGGTTGCCCATTGGGATAGATTTACTTACTCCACTAGCTTTATACGGACGCTTTCCCCCCTGTCTACAAACTATAGGGTCTGTTTTCTGCCTGGGATGCATTAAGGTTTTCTGTGCAGGCAGCAATGCTATGTGTAATATTCAAGCATTGCAACACAGTGTCATATAACCAATGCTCCCAGTTCTCTATGTATCTCACCACTTGTTAAGATAGACTACTTCACATACTCACACCTTACAGGATTGTATTAAGTGTCTATCCATTGAGCCATTATGTTCCAAGTGTTGTGAGATACAACTGTATACCTATTCTACTGTGAATCACCCCAACAAATCAAAATAAATCACCATACCATCTGGTCATTTAGAGTGATCTCACACCAGAATTTTTTCAGTACACTATTTAGGTTTTAAATATATTTTTATGTTTGCATTATTCTATTATATTAATAAAAGTTTATTATTTTCATTCAGTAGGGTTGAGAGCATCACATAGGGTTCTTGTCCCCTTTCCCCCCATACTGCACTGTTATCACTGATTTGTGAATAGCAGAGCTGGCAGTATCACTCTATAAAGGCATTTATCGCCCACTAAACCACGTATCACTGCTTTTGTGAATAGGCCCCTCTGTGGGGGCTCATTTGCATGGCATTATCCAGAATCCCTGGCTGCAGTAAAATCAATGTATGCTAAGAGATAATGGGGAAAGGCAGAGTTACAGACGTGCCTGAGAGATACACATTTAACCACAAGTGATTTTTTTTATAAAACGCCTAATTCTTTTATTTAAGTAAAGAAATGCATGCAAAGGCCAACAATGATAACACATACACAACATCTGTCTAACTAATTCACTGCTCAAGGCAAATTTAAAGTACCATCAGTTTGGCATTTAAAATAATTGTTTATTTTTTCACCCTGCAAATTGTTCTTTCTTTAGTTGCCATTCATATAAATCCAACAGATATTTGTTTTACATTGTCAGTTACCAACACTGAGTGTCAGCACTAGAAAATAAATGCAATATCATTTTCCAATCTGAAATCTCCAACTCTTTTCTCATGTAATCAACATATAAGCATTTGCACACATTGTTGTATACACTTAGGAACCGATTCACGAAGCAGTGATAAAACCAGTGCTTTTGCGTCCGACTGTTTAAATCGCCAATTTTTACCGCGTTGCTATCACAGTATGCAGAAAGCCCAGAATACCTGTGATAGTAACATTTGCAAAACTGGCGAGTAGCCAGTGGCGTGATGATCGTCTTTCTGAAAACAAGGAAATGGCACGGCATGTAAAAAAATATACGTCTTTTCCCATTGTGCGCACATCTCGCGAGACAACCAATTTCTCGAGAGGCCTATTTAAATGGTCTATTTATTGTAATCTTTCTCTGTGTTATTGGGAGTGAGAAACAGACAGAGCTAGGCGTTTGGAGGATTTGGGATTGCTAGAGTTGTTGTGAATTTTGATAGGCTTGTCTTCTGTTGTTTGGTTTACTTTATAATATTATTCTCCTGTCGCTTGAACGTTTTTTGTTATTGTCATTTATTTTATTACTCTGTTATTTGTGAGTATTTGAAGTATGGACGGGAGGAGTGGGAGTAGGGATAGGAGTACATGTGAGAGTCAGGGGAGTGATGGTGTGGTGATTGGTGTGTTGGTGTGGGCTGAGTGGTGGTGGTGGTGGTGAGGTGAGTGGTAGTGGTGGGGTGAGTGGTAGTGGGGTAAGTGGTGCTGGTGGGGTGAGGGGTGGTGGTTGTGGGAAGAGGCTCCTGCAGTCTCTTCCATTGGAAGCAAGGGAGTCCAGTCAGTAGCAGCAGAGCTCAGTGGTTGCAGCTCAGCTTCCACATACAGTAAGAAAGAAATATATGTTTCAATGATGAGGAGAGCAAAGTCCTTGTAACTGGTATATTGGAGCATTATGACTGGCTGTATGGGCACTTAGTAGGTAAGAAAATAATTAGCAATTAGTGTCCTAATAATGATTGCCATTTGCCAATAATGCTAACATTTCTGCATTCACATAGAACTGACATTTATATATAAATGTCATTGTTTATATATACATATGCTATCATTGAGTGTTGGCAACCAGATTACAATTATAGGAATTATACAATTGTATGTAAATATTAAATATCCTGATATACATAATTTGCAAAGTATGCCTCAAAATGTTGACAATCTTGATGTGCCACAGATACTAACTGGCAAACAGCATGTCAAATAAATGTTACAAACGTTCACAGAGTTCAATTTTTGTTTATTATAAGATATGTACATGAACAAAGTTATTTTGTTGTATATCTAAAGGCAAGACAACATACAAGGTCAAAAAGGATTTGTGGGAAGAGATTAGAGTGTCTGTGTCGTCCTGTGGAAATCTGGTCAGAACTCATGTCAACTATAGGAGAAGATTTGATGATATAAAAAGAAAATTGAAGGCTAAATTGCAAAGCATACATTTACATGCTTCAGGCACTCGATGGGGACCTCCTGCCCCCAATCTAACGTTGACTCCATTGGAGGAGCAGCTGAGTGCAAGATTCTAGCCCGTCTTGGATGAAGGCATGCCTGGGATAGAGATATCGGTGTGTATACAACTCAAGGCAGTACTTTTACATGAGTAAACGTTTTCACTTGACATTTGGCAAAATCATTATGAAAAGTACACTATAATTACAGGTCAATAATTAGTATTCTGTTAGGATATCATGAGTTAATAGACGATGCGAGCAGAATACTAGTTATTACATATACTTAATTATGTGAGTCTACATAAACACTATTACACACAACTTCATACATACAGTATCTGCATTCACATAGTATGTAGTAGTATTCCCATAGTATTTTTAAGTGTGTTAAAAATAAAAACATTATTGATATCTAGCAGACACAGCTGCTGCTGATCACAGTTAAACTCTCACATATACAAAGAGTCTAATGAGTTATATAGTCGTATTTACTCATATTACAGGTAATGTTATGTTAACATACTTGCCCTTATTAACAACGACCTTCTCTAAACTCTACATAATGGCCCCTGCATCACAGGTCAGCTCACAGGTGGCAGCCCCTGCATCCCAGGTATCACCCCCATTAACTGAAGTTGAGGCCATCAATTTCTAAGTATATTGTGGGCACCTTCTGTGCCAAAACGAACTATTCATTGATATCGACAGAGTCGTAATCTTCACAAAAATGAGACATCTGATGTTGCAGTCACTTATAAATAGTGTTGTTGAGGTGTCAAATCAACATCATTACTTATAAGCTCACACAAATATTCCATGGTCTGCTGCATGGCAGACTCAAAAGGTACCGTTTCAGTGGCATCAAATTAATCATGCAGAATTGTCCAGCAGTCATTTAATTAATTTGGAGTCTGAGGTCATCATTGAAGTGTTAGTGAGAATGAAATCAGCAGGAATTGTAACAACAAACTATGTGACTGGTAGTTTTTCTGTGCCAATCAATTAATGTTGTCCTCATTTGTTTACAACAGATATGCCATCTCATGGATTAATATCTGGATTTTCAGATTCACCAGATTTATCCTTGCTTGCTGATCCGGATTAAGACATGCCCAATGTGCTCGTGCCCATCCTGATCGTGCCCAACTAGCTCGTGCCCCCCCCAGGAGGATTTGGTATCTATAGAGCTATCGGAAGAGTGTTAATTGGAATTCCAATTATGGGTCTCATGCACTAAAGTCCAATAGAAATTCGGACAGTGTTTTGAAATCGCCAGGTTTTTGCTGTGTTGCTCTCATGGTATGCAGAAAGGTCCGAATACCAGTGAGAGCAACATTTCCAAACATGGCGAGTTGCCGGCGGCGATAGGACCTCCGATAAGGGCTCACCCGGTAAGGACTTCCGTCTCAACGGAAATAAAAATATTTTGATATTTACATTTTATTAATGTGTATTGTAGCAGGGAGTCTCCTGAGCTGAACCGCATTGGTTTCAGGTCCGGGGACCCCTACTTCCCGAGATACATGCCCCGCTATGGGGTGTCGTAATCACTTATGCATGAAAATGTCCTGATCACGTGACCGTGCATAGGAGATACCTGCACCCTATAACGGGGCCTGTATCTTAGGAAGTAAGGGGCCCCCGCTAGGCTCCGTGGCTTATGGAGGTGTTTTTTTCGGGAAATAAAAACGGCGATTTTTGTTCTTATCGTCAGCTTATCGGGGCTTACTGAATTGCAGTTGGCTTTTGGCGAGAAGCTGGCGATAAGGGGCTTATCGCTGCTTACTGCATGAGGCCCTATGTCGTCTTCAAGAATTAATGGAGGTTCATCAACAAATTTTTTGCAGAAATACGCAATGTCAAAGACATTTTGCTAATGAATAGGTCAGAATTTAAAATCCATAATAGCTCA
The DNA here is from genome assembly GCA_036426205.1 of Ascaphus truei. NCBI lineage: Eukaryota > Metazoa > Chordata > Amphibia > Anura > Ascaphidae > Ascaphus > Ascaphus truei. Next base: position 155,825,302 of record CM071571.1, read on the forward strand.
ATGCAATCTATAGCTGGAAGCTTAATCAAACAAAATTATATGCGTGCCTCAGAACACGCGTCTGCAGTACATTCTCCTGCCTCATCATCTGTAGCTTCATTAGACTTTGGAATATTTTCTCCTGATCCATCTATTGCACAATCTCTGCCATAAGTAATTGCACAGTCTCCACCACCAGTAATTGAATCATCTCTTCCACCAGTAATTGAATTGTCTCCGCCACCAGTAATTGCACAGTCTCTGCCACCAGTAATTGAATCATCTCCGCCACCAGTAATTGCACAGTTTCCGCCACTAGTAATTGAACAGTCACCTGCAGAAATCGAAAGATGGAGAGCACAGAATCAAAAACTCGTTAGATAATACTGGTGCCCTGCTTCCTCTACCTGGAAAAAGAGGATTCAAGGCAAAATGCCAGTGCCCACTGCACCCTTGGCACACCCACCTCCAGGCAAAATGCCAGTGCCCACTGCACCCTTGGCACACCCACCTCCAGGCATAATGCCAGTGCCCACTGCACCCTTGGCACACCCACCTCCAGGCCTAATGCCAGTGCCCACTGGAACCGAAACAACAATTGTGTGGCCACGAATTGCCAATGTTCGTGTCAGAGGTCGAAGATATCCCCAAGGCGCACCAACAATCACAAATCCATTCACTAGATCTCAAAGATTGCTGCTTGAAAATCAATAAGATTTTTATTTCACTATTTTTGTTTGTGGTTCTTATTGGGTAATATATTCACATCAAGCGTGCTTTCTTAGAATTTTTATTTTTTACACTTCTAAATTCTGTCTGCAAACTATATCCTTTCACACATATAGTAATAGGGCTTACAAGTTCATCCAATTTTCAGTGGACAAACAAGTCCAGTAATGAATGTCAAAATGTTACCTACAGTAAGTGTGTTTCATACATCTGTTACTGAACAAATACAGTAACATTATATTCCATACAGTAAATGTAAGTGGGAAAGCAAATAAATGGAAGGAGGGCATAAGTATGTACAAATACTAGCTACAAATATTGGGTATTGTGATAATTAATACTACCTATAGATCGTATACAGTAAGTATATGTGTCCTGCTAATTGACAATGCAGGTTAAGGAGACATGAGGAAGTGTGTTACAGAACCAATGTAATGGCAATACATGTAAATATAGATGTTACAAAGCACTGTAAAAACTTAATACAGTATGTAATTATTTGGGTGAAAACATGTTTAATGTTATTGGAAAACTTTACATGTACACACTTGCACTCCAATGGAAAGAGACACAGTAGATACAGTTTAACCCCATTATAGCGTGGTTCTCGGGGGCCACCCGCAACCACCGTGTTATAAACGGGGTCGCAGAAAAAAATGGGCGCCAAATTTTTTTTTTGTGGTGGTACCGTGTCCGCTGAAGGGGGAAAGCTGAGAACTCTCCCAGCGTTCCCAGACCCTGTGGGGCAGCGGCAACAGCACACAGCACTTACCCAGCATCTGGCAGCTCTTCTCCCTGTCTCTGCTTCCTGCTTCTGCTACTGACTTGCGAGAGCAAGCTCCCTTAAAGAGACAGTGTGTCTGTGTGTGTGTGTGTGTGTATTTGAATGTGTGAGACTGTGTGTGTCAGTGTGCAGTGTGCTGTGAGTGTGTGCAGTGTGCTGTGAGTGTGTGCAGTGTGCTGTGAGTGTATGCAGTGCGCTGTGAGTGTATGCAGTGTGCTGTGAGTGTATGCACTGTGCTGTGAGTGTGTGCAGTGTGCTGTGAGTGTATGCAGTGTGCTGTGAATGTATGCAGTATGCTGTGTGTGTGTGCTATGAGTGTATGCAGTGTGCTGTGCAGTGTGTTGTGTGTCAGTGTGTGTGTGTGCAGTGTGCTGTGAGTGTGTGTGTGTGCAGTGTGCTGTGAGTGTGTGCAGCGTGCTGTGAGTGTGTGCAGTGTGCTGTGAGTGTGTGCAGTGTGCTGTGATGTGTGCACGTGTGCTGTGAGTGGTGCAGTGGATGTGAGTGCAGTGTGTTTGTGAATTATGCAGTGTGCAGTGAGTGTGTGCGTGTGTGTACAAAAAAAAACTTTAAAAATGTTTAAGTTCGGGTCCACACTCAACCGCGTTTAAGGTGGATCCCGTTACAGCGGATCGCACTATAACGGGGTTGAGCTGTATATGTATTAGTATGTATGTAGCTATATATATGTGGTGTTTGTGTGTGTGGGTGTGTGTGTATATATATATATATATATATTTTATATAGTGTTGTGTGTGTGTGTGTGTGTGTTGTGTGTGTGTGTGTGTGTGTGTTGTGTGTTTGGGTGTGTGTGTGTGTGTAGTGTGTGTGTTGTGTGTGTGTGTGGTGGTTTTGTGTGTGTGTGTGTGTGTGTGTGTGTGTGTTGTGTGTGTGTGTGTCGTGTGGTGTGTGGTGTTGTGTGTGGTAGTGTGTGTCTCTCCCTCCTCCTGCGTTCCGTTCTGGTGCCTCCACAACAGTGACCCCCCCCTCACCGCCCCGCCCCTCTGCCCCTCCCCCTGTCTGCTCCTCTCCTGTCGTAGGCCTGTCTGCCCTCCCCGCCTTTCCCCATCATCACCCAGCATACAGCACTTCCACTGCAGCAAGGGATTCTGGGAAATGACATGCAAATGAGCACACAGTGTCACTTTTGCCTCAAAAACCATTTTTAACATGGTTCCCTATAGGCTTAAGCTTGCTGCATGGTCACAGCTTTGAGCACAGCCAGGGTTAAGGTGCATACCCAGAAAACCACCCACAGACAGCTGTTTCGACCTTGATGGGTCTCATCAGTGTGGGGTTGATTTTATATATATATATATATATATATATTGTAATACCATCAGGTATCTCTAGGTGCTGGAACAGTGCAGTAAGTGTGCTTTCCAGCTCACAAAGAGTTAATCCTCCTTAGAAATAACATGCTCAGATGAAGCTAATCAGCCTGGTCTGAATGAACAAGGAAGTGTTTAAGGCAAACACACTGAGCTGCCATGCCAGAGAGATCCCATGTGTGAGAGATACAGAGTGAGAGATTGCAGTCCCAGAGAGGGACAGCTTTTAATTTTACAGTTTGGGGGTTTAGATGCTTGTTGTATACTGTAGGATTTATTATTGTTTATTTTGGATAGTCAGGCTTTTGTATTAGAGTGAGCATTGACTGCTATAGAAGCTTATCATGCCATATTATATGGGTATGATGTACTACTATGAGAATCAATGGGTACAGGGTGGGTATAGTGGGTCCGGGGTAGGTGCTAAGGCCTCCCGGGTGGGTAAGGGGGCAGGGTGGGTTAATCCCTTAATTACTGGTTATTAACCGCTAAAGGCTAGGGGCCATTAGAATGTATTTTGCTATGGTTTTTTTCTGACAACGGAGGACATGGACCTGCAGTAAGCTGACGAGGATGCCCTTCATATTGCCTAGGGTACGTAGAACTGTTGTATTTACTTTATTTATGCTGGCTAATGTTGTGTTTAATAATGGGTAAATAATCTATTATACATATCTGGATAATTGTTATTTTGCCCATTAATGTACTGTATGTCTTTTGGTGGGGGTGGGGGGTGTATTGATTTAAATGTAGGCCATGTTTATTTTCCCACGGGGCCCACCCGAGGACCCACGGGGAAGAACCGGGGGAGACCCCCAGACACCCATGGGGACCACCCGTGGACCCCCTTTGGGCCCGCGGGGACCACCCGCAGGCCCCCAGACACCTGCGGGTACCCCCCCGGGGTGCACTGTGGGGCCTGTGGACAACGTCGGGACCACCTGGGGACCCCCGCTAACCTGGGGTATTAATCCTATGTTTCTAAAAATAAATATTGGTTTGGGTGGGTTGTGTATTGGTGCTTACTAGATATTTAATTTTAAACATTACAGTAATGTAGCAGGGGGTCTCAGGAGCTGAACCGCATTAGTTTCAAGTGACCTCGGTAGGATTCACACAGCAGGGTCCCCTGCTGTGTTAATCTGATGGGCCATTACAGTCTGCCCCGGCAAAACTTGTGCGTGTCACGGGGAGATCTTGAAATCCATTTTGAGATTTGTTCGAATAACAGCCGCTGCATCTGTACTGTATACACAAATATATTTATTAATGTTTTTTACCATGCACTCAGTATGTATATCCTGGCTTATAGTTACACACTTTTTGTTATAGCTCTTTGACATAAAAACATTAAATAAAAATAGTTTGATGAAATTGCATATACCAAATCTATTGTATTTTCTTTCACAATTCATTCACCTGTGTTGAGACAGCTGGTGGCTTATTTTCGGACTATATCCATGCCATAAGTGATGATATATAGTATTTTTATGTATGCCAAGTATGTCAAAATTGTATGTTCAAACAACCATCTGTAATAGGTAATTTGATAACATTTATACTAAATTCTATTAAGTAATAGACAAAAATCTCATGTCAGCAACATTGCAGGTAAACCATGAAGGATGGGCAGAAAAAACATTGACATTTCTTTACAGTGTTATACATTCATGCATAACAGTATGCCTTACACTCCCCCACAGTTACAGTGTATTAACGTGTATAATGATATTTGTGCATGGTCATTTAGCTACTAATTCTCTGTCCTCCCCTAATTATTATGGACAAATGGAGTAACTCCCCAAAAAAACATGTGTTATGAACATTTGTAGGTGAATGCTATTAAAATATACGATATGATAAACAATGGAGGAAAGAACCCCAGTAGAGCACTCATACTGTACACTGTGTTGAGATGATGGTGTAAATTTAAAACTAAACTTTATTAGAAACATAGTAAAACAATGGGGATTAAAATAGGATTAAACTCTGTATCACTACGCTTAATTACCTAAGGGATATGATAGTACCCAGGTAGGTAGTCATTATTTAAGTGTTGCCTGAGTACACTACCCCCCAGCCACCTTAATTAGGGAAGCCTGGGGGAAAGCTAGATTTAGGGATTATAAATACTATTCTTATATGGAATGCCAATTATATACTTGTAGTGCATTGGTGCAATAGTATTGAAATGACACTGCTAATGGTGGGTTCATTGCACAGCCTGTAGTTAGGAGTGTCATTTAAATCTTGATAAGATAATGCACCTATGTTGCCTTAGGGTTAAATGAACAGTGTAAATTACTGCCCGAAGGATACACAACAGCAAATAACTCTAGGTCATATTGTTAAGACCTCTAGCTGATATTGCACAGTGTAGTTACAATAAAGTGTGCTGCACTTCTTAAACCTGTTGCTAACTGCAGTAACTGATAGATTAAATAGAGCACCTTATAGACAAATGGTGGCAGTTGCTATATAATCTGCCCCAGACCTGAAGGGTGTGCTATTTAACCATATAAGATTGTGAACTTACTTAATCAGTAGGTTGAAATAAACATGACCTCTGATATAGAGCACCATGTGTATATTGCTATACCTGGAAATCCCTGTATGGGAATCAGTAGTTGGTGTATAAGTGTAAAACAATTCAGCTCAGCAAGTGTAGACCATGAACAGTACCTTAACAGCCCTGATTAGAGCTACTCTGCTGTAACAGTGAATGGTAGTGAGCAACAGCACAGGTAAGTATACTCTACAGCTGGTGTATAGCTTGTCAGTATAGATATATATAATCCCTAGAAAAGGAGGCTCCCTTAGACCATTGGGTAATACAGGAGTGTAAACGGTGCAGGAGCTGAGTCTCAGCGCTGCCTGCTCTGTCATTAAGCATAGATAGCAGCGTCTGTCAGAGGGCTCATTGCCTGCACCTAACTGAGGAGTTCTGCCGACGTGCATGTTTCACTAGTAGTGCTTAATCATGGCCAGTGTATACACACTGTTTATGGCATGTGTGTAAACACTAAGAAATTTAGTGATTACTAAAAATGACATAAAAAGGTTTCACAGAAATAAGTATAAAGTTAATTAAACCATAGTACATTTGAATGAGATGTTTTAAATGTGTAAACATTAATTACTGATGTAGCCATGTCCCCCTGCCCCCCGCCCCCTTACCTCCGATGCGGGAGTGGGGCATGGGGGAGGCTACGGCTGGCTGCGGTAGAACAGCGGCGCTATGGAGGATAAGGGCAGTGCAGAGACGGAGCTCTGTTGCTCCGGAGCTCCATAGCGGATGCCCAGGCAGGGCGCCGCCATTGTATATGGATCACAAATGCGCAGGAGAGTTCCAACCCCCGGCAGCCATTAGAGAGCAAGATGCATGCGCAGTGCGACAGATCAGCGGCAATCATGTTCTGCAATGCTCCGCAGGGGAACTACATATACCATTGTCCCCTGGGGTGCCTCAATCAGGTGGACACTGCCCTCCAATTGGGTTGCTGGATTCACGGCCAGGAAAGATTGATGTTTGGTGCGAATGCAGGGACCAGGCAGTCGGGAGCAGGACGCAGAGGAGAGAGGTAGGGTCAAAAGTTTCCCCTGTAGGCCCAAGTTAGTCCCGACTCACAGTAGGCACCTGCAGCTGTATAGGGAAGCCCATTAGTAGGGACAATTTCCCTGTATTGTGAAGTGCCAGGACCACAGTGTCTACACTACGCTGTGACATTTAACCTGCGGTCTGGGACCAGATTCAGGCCACATTATAAGAGACACTTAATGGTAGGATGCTCCTGCTGGAGGCCACCCGATGTGGAGGCGGAATGCGTCATTGGAGCAGACCGATAGTTGATTGTTGTTCAGCTACCGTGGATGCTGGAGCCTTCGGCAGGTATACCAACAAGTACACCAAAAGTCCACAGGCTAGCGCTATGCCTCATACTTGGGTGGGATTGACTTTGTGGGAAGGACACAGGATCTGGTGCCCCTGCACCCCAAGTACAGTGGGAATAGCCTGCGGGGATATATATATAGTATGCATTGTGTGGTGTTATTGTTATGTGGATTAGGTGTCCAGTAGATACTGTTATACAATAACCGGTGTGTGTAATTACTGGTTACATTGTTCCCGTCAGGGGCTATCCCGCTACGCTGGGATCCCTCTCAGTGCAATTTCTTTGGTGCAGCGCCTCCACCTATCACCCCAGACTCCAAGTGGTGGAGGCTCAGGCCCTCTGTGAGCCAACAGGATAAGGCAGTACCAATAGCACCTTTAGTTATGGGGGAACAAGGGCTACACTAACAATAAATTATTGTCCAATATACATCCTCAATGAGAGCAACGCGTTGACAGATAAGCTCAAAGTGTATACAAATATAGACATACGCTAATTTCTTATTTGTTATACACATGACATGCAATAATGACTTGTTATAATTATTTTATAAACAATACATACAGCATAATAAATATGCTCAATGTACAATTTGAAGAATTTGATGCATTATTTTTTTACAACACACAATGTCACATTTAGCTTATTATGTTACATTATAAAGAAGAATTGTTTTAACAATGTTTTAATTCAATTATGAGTTATTGCGCACGGACATCAATATACAGTATAATGTTAATGTAAATACAAATTTGCAGTGATCATTTGATACTCACTGTTTTCACACTCTGCCACCTCTCTGTTACATCCAAGATGTTGCTTAAGATGATCTAAAAGATCCGGCACGATTGCTGTACAAAAGTTAAATATGTTTTATATTCGTTTAGAAGAAGCATATAAATAAACTGTACAAAGAGTGGCATATCCTGAAATGCAAGTGACTCCAGGTCTAAATTCTGGTGTGTGCTGTTGCGCATGCTTGATCTGATATTTCCCTATGTGCATGAGTTAGCGGGCCAAGCTGCTCATGCCTGCGCGTTCACCAATGTCGAAGATACCAATGCGAGACAGTGTCCCCACCCAAGAGCACGGACCCCTGAGAATACCGGACTGTAGCAACGCCACTATAGTAAAAGTACTCAAGTTTTTATACTTATAGTGGTCGAAAAATACCTGTAACTGTCTGTGCCCGTGTTCATCAGCATATCAGAAATTGTGAGTTGCTGTCCTTTGCGATCAACAAGAAGACCTGCATTTGTTATTGTGAAGGAACAAAAATATTATTAATTTACAGTTTTTTAAACTGTATACTAAATCGACATGCATTTAAAAATAATATTTGTTAATAGAAAGAGTGAGAATAAATAAAGGTTATTAAAATACATATACAGTACAATAGTTTTATGTACCTGACTTGTATAAGCTGACTTCACATAAGAAGTGTGAAATATTATGCAGCTGTCATCTATATAACATACATTTCACGCATACACAAAACTAAATGAATGTCCCTTTTGTACATGCACAACATTGAACCCTCATGCACACATGGTTCATATGTATTGGCATGGTTATAGCAAAGGTGCTTGAGCTTGACATACGATAGGCATATGGGGACGTACACACAGCAGAGGTTGTATACCCAAGATGTGTACAGACTGCACTGTCCTATGATGATAAAAGATTATTACATTGAAGTTAAAGGAACAAGAAGGGCAGTATACATTTATATCAAAACATTAATTGCAGCTTACCTGAGAAATAGGTTGCGATGACATTCTGCCCTGTCTCCACCCCACTGGCTGTCTGCTCATTATCCCCTGCAGCATGGACAGAGACCCTCCCGTATGTTGCCTGGAAGATTAGGACATAGTGTAATATTGTGCAGAATGCAGCAACACATCACTATGTCACAAACCTTTTGAGGCTTATACTGTAGAGCACCGCCGGATCCATCCAGAAATCTGAACTTACTTTTCAACAGTACAAACGTCTGCTTAATAACCGATCGAGTGGATATGTGTGCCGCATTATATCGTTCCTCTGCAGGGGTTTGAGGATTACCCAGTGGGGTTAGGAGCCACGGTCGGATCCCATATCCTAAATCACCTATAATACAGCGAGAGAAAATATTTTAACACATTTTACAATGTAGTTATGTACACAAATATAACAACAAAAAAACAAGGCAGCGCTAATGATAAAAAAGACCAGCAGCCTATGATATAACTCTGACACCCTATGTCAGATAAACAGATGAAGAAAAATGTTATATCTATTGGAGATATAAGCTGAATCAAAATATATACAACCAGATAGAAGTGGATGTCCTCTGGGGCTTCCTACGAAGACGGTCAAATCATGAAAGATAAAAAAACAAACATAGTGTAATACAATAAAACCTCCTAAAGAACAAACATACTAACACATATAGACAACGAAGGCGTGAGACAAACAGATGATTGATGAGCAATAAAAACATAATAAGACAATTCATATATAATGAATAATAAACACTAAAAAGGTATATAGTGCCAACAACCACTGGCTAAGCTGGCCGCTTACCAGACTCTGGTGGTAAATAAGCAGTGGATAATTCAGAGAGTATCCCCTCTCGTGATCTTAGATGTCAGCTCCCACTGGTCGGCTGCCCCTATGGAGCGAACTTGGTCCTATGGCGGCGCTACATCGACGATATTTTCTTTATTTGGTCGGGCAATCACAAGATTTAGTATCATTTCAAGAATATATGAAACTAATCCTTTTAATCTTAATTTCACTCACTTCTAGTTACACATCTATTGAATTTTTGGATTTATGTATTATATAGAAAAATAATATTTACTCACGAAAACCTTCTTTAAAACTGTCAAGCCAACAACTATTTACAAGCCAATAGTCATCACAACCCTGCGTGGATCAATAACATACCTAAGGGCCAGTCATCAGGCTAAAAAGGAATAGCTCAAGCAATAGCGTTTTTCAATCTCAAGCTATGATCTAAAAAACAAATTCAAGAAGAAATATCCAGTACATAAGTTGAACCAGACCAATACGGAGGTTGAACTATTAGATAGAGAAAGACTTTTCAGTACAGAAGAAACCTGAGACAAGGCCAAAATTCCATATCACTCATATAATTCTATGGCCCCCAATATAAAGAAAATCTTATACAAGCATTGGCCCTATCTTTGAAAGTATGGATTTAGTTAATATACTTCCTAAGAAACCAGATATTGTGTTTTAAAGGGCACCAAATATTGGACAACACCCAGTGTCCTCTAAAACGAGGAGGAAACCACAAAAAAGCTTGGTCTTAAGGGCTACTTACTTGTAACGGTGCACAGCCGTGAAGCATAGTCTCAGAAGTACTTCTTTTTCGTTCTACAGTTACTAAAAAAATGTATAACATCAAACAACACACACAGCAATAGTACAAATGTCATTTATCTCCTGGAGTGTCCCTGCGGTTTGCAATGTGGGAAGGACAACAAGATCAATAAAACGCCGTTATATGAACATGTCTACAATATCACCAAGGGTTTAGTCCACACAGCATGGTCGAATCACTTCTCATGGTACAATGGGAAGGTACCCTGCAGGATTGAAATGAATGGCCATAGAAGCTTTATACCAAACTGGCGGGGAGGAAATATAAATAGCCTCCTGGGCAAAAAAGAGTCCTTCTGGATATACGAACTCCAGACGCTTACAACATCAGGCCTTACATCGAGTTTGACTCAAGGCATTTTTAATCAATAAGTGATGTGCTTTGATCTGATACTTTGGTCTCTGTGCCTCAGGTGATCCTTTACATGTTTTTCCATTCAAAAATTAATTATTTTTGATATTCACGTTTTAAACACAGGGTTAATATTACGTTGATTATTATAATGTCGGTTAATGTATATATATACTTTAGCTCGGGGACTATGTGCTGGGCACTGTGTTTTGGAGCTTGTTTTGGTGGTATAATCTTGGAATTTTTCTAAGATGCATGCTGTTAGGTTTGAAATCCGTTCCCTCTGCATTCTAAACGTCACATATCTGTTTGGTGGTCCCATTAGTATATTTGTATTTTGTACACCTCACTGGAGTACACCTCACTGGAGTATTAAATTAGATCATTGTGTTTATCACATTAGGAAAATCCTTATAGGTTATTATTCATGTATGCATACCTTTGAACAGACTAGTGTCATTATTTTAATATATGAGTATAACTCCATGTATCCAGGTCTGGCTAAATAACAGGAATACCATTGATTTGACAGGCATATGGTATAAATGTATGTTTCATGTTTTGTGTTAGTATGTGTATGTTTTTTAGCTGAGACACTCAGACACCATGTTCCCAATGCGCATGTCCAAGATTCTTTATTGGGACACTGTACCTTTAAACCGGGACTATATTTAGGTGGATTAGTTGTGATTGATGCACTACTTTTTGCCCTGGAGGAAGGAAGGCAGTCTTCCGAAACGCGTAGGGCGGATCACTTGTGCACCACCGACGTTTCAGAGTACCCTCTACATCGTTAACAGCTCCGGACTTTCAGCTACACGGACAATTCACAGGCTTCAGCTGCTGCATGCAGACCCTTGCCTGTATTCATCTGCCACAGAGCGCTGCTGTATTTGCCTGCGCTCAACGTTGTCATTGTGCACGGTGGTGACACCTGTTCCGGCTACACGGGTCCGGCGGGCCTGCCCAGCTGGCGACTGAGCGAGAAGGGGAAGGAGAAACCCCGTTGGAAGCTCTGTGCCCGGGGATCGCTGCTGAGTTTGGGAGCTGACATACCATCACCGAGAGGGGATACTCTCGAATTATCCACTGCTTATTTACCACCAGAGTCTGGTAAGCGCGCCAGCTTAGCCACGTGTTGGTGTGGCACAATATACCTTTTAGTGTGATTTTATTTCATTATATATTGAATTGTCTTATTAAATGTTTTTATTGCTCATCAATCATCTGTTTGTCTCAGCCTTCGTTGTCTATATGTGTTAGTATGTTTGTTCTTAGGAGGTTTATTGTATTACACTATGTTGTTTTTTTATCTTTTACATGATTTGACCGTCTTCGTGAGGAGAGCCCCAGAGGACATCCACTTCTATCTGGTTGTATATATTTTGATTCAGGCTTAGCGCCATAGATATAACATTTTTCTTCATATGTACACAAATATGTATTATTGGCCTCAAACATTCAATACAGTAGCTTAACAAGAACAATGTAGTATCAGATGTGAGGTGTTTATAAATATATGAGAGGGTCATCCAACATGCAGATATCGTTTTTGAGACATTATTTCTGAATGTAAGTGTAGCAAATTACACATCTATAGGCTATCATAATTGGCATGATTTAATGTTATCTAGGTTGGCTCCAACTATGCAGAATATTCTCTCTGACATAACAGCTGCATTGTGTCAAAAAGATGTGTGTGTGTGTGTATGTATGTCTCTATATATGTGATAAACTCTATTCACATGCAAATTAATACGAGAAATACAATTTAAAACATGAGAACATGTAGCTTAATTGCTTTCTTACTATATATCTGAGTATAGCAAACTGTATATATTTGAAATTAATATTACTATTATGTATAAAAGCCATATACATCGTGATATTCCCGCTTACTTATATTATATGTACTCACCCACCAGCCAACCATGTTCAAAGTAACCCTTTTCAAATGCATGGAAAAAACATTACATACAGTACATTGAAACTAAAAACGTTATATCAGATGTGAGGTGTTTATTTATATATGAGAGGCTCACAAAACATGCAGATATCTGTCTTTGAGACATTAGTACATAATTGTATTCCATTCAATTATACATCCATAGTATAGTCAATCATAAATGGCATAATGTAATGTTATCTACAATGTTGTCTATAAAAAGGCTTAAACATATGTTTGACATAACTGCTGTAAATTGTGTATTTGTGTGTGTGTTTGTGTGTGTGTGTCTCTATATATGTGATACAATCAATTCACATGGACATTTGTATTATAAACAATGTTTTTGAGATTATAACATGTAGCTTAAGTATTTATTAATATAGATGTGAGTATATGAAACACTATATATGTCATAATAATATGAATTTTCAATCTAAAACACTTACACATAAAACATACGTGAATTTACCACTTAATTGTATTATATGTACTCACCCACCAGCCAACCATGTCCAAAATGACCCATTTCAAATGCATGGAAGACTGATGAATTTCTCAGAATAAAGGAATCGTTGCTGGAACCCGAGAATCTGGCTACCACATTCAGAATTTTCATGTTGACATCCCATACGACCTGCACATTGATGGAGTGAAAGTGTTTCCTGTTACGGTACATATGCTCATTTCCACTAGGCGGGGTCAGCGCAACATGTGGACAATCTATTGCACCAATCAAGCATGGTATTCCGGCTATGTTATAAAAGACATTCCTGAGTTCCAGCCACACTGCTATCTAGAAAAATGTATATATGTCCTAGCATGTCTAGTCAGTGCACATAGACACTGACAAAGAGCCCGCGAGAATAACGACTGCGAGACCCCGCCTACTATGCCCACAGTTGTCTGAAAGACGCAGAAGCAAGAAAATGTAATGAGCGTAGCATTTTAACAAGGCCAGTGCACGACTTCTGCCTATTATGAAGTCTAAATCTTCTCTTAACTCTGCATAAAGAGCAAGATTGCTGCTGAACTCAAGCGATATCGGCTAATTATTTCGTCCTCAGTAAACCCCTCCAAATATGTTAGTTCACGGTATAAGCGTTGGCGGGACATCACCTCTCTCCTCTCCTCTGTCCTCTCCACCCCTCCCTACTCTCCTCTACTGTCCCTCTTCTCTCTCCCCTTTATTCTCCTCTCCCCCTTCTCTCTCCCCTCTCCTCTCTCTCATCTCCTCTCCCTCTCCTCTCCCCCTGCCCTCTCCTCTCCTTCTCTCTCCTCTTCTCTCCTCTCTCCTCTGTCTCTCCTCCAAAGCCAGGGTTCTCCTTCTCAGCATAATGTGTCAAAACTCTCACTCCATCTCTGCATCCGCCATCTCTACCACAAAGTAAGGAATTTTCATTTTGCTGTCAATGTTTGTCTCAGGGGAATTTATTTCAAGCATTATAGTTTGATGGCATTTTATTCTACTTAAGACCACAGGTGTATGACAACAAAAACAGCAATTGACACTAATGGATTTTAAAACAAAATAAGTGGGATCTTTTCTAATATTCATATAACTTCATGCTGTGATCTTGACCTTTATTAGTTCAAGAGTGAATCAAAACTGCATACTGAGATATTGTGGATCCATTTTATTGTGAGAAAATAAGCATTCAAATTCAAACAACTGGCAGTGACAGGAAAAGTAGAAAGATATTTGTTTAAGATTCCTTTGTTACTGGTCAATTAGAGCTATCACATGAAATGCACATGTTTAAAATACAGTATAAGAAAAAAATGAACGTAATTGAAAGTTATAAGTAAACAAGTCTATATATAGCAATATATATGCACAACATTTTTTTTAGATATTGTATTGTTTTCTAGAATGCAAACAATTAAAATAGTGTTATTGATTGAACTATTATTTCGTTTTACCTTACATGTCAACAGTGATAAGAAAGTAATTGTGTTTTCATATATAATACTGTAGCTAATGTAATTTTCAATTTTTTGCACAGATCTAATCATGTTGTTTTGCTTTAATATATAAATATGATGTTACAACACTGATTTATACACCGCTCTCAATAAAATAATTTTTATAATGGTATTATGTCTTTTTCACTCTGAATGACAATGGATGCCACCTACAGTATGTGTTGGTAAACAGATATTTACAAATTAGAGAATTAAACTGAAACAGAATCAGCAAATTCACTACAAGAAGCACATAACCTTGGTGCACACCAAGCTAATCATTTTTTTCATTTGATATGCTAATAAGAATATGAAGTGTTAAAGTGATAAGTGAAATACAATATTTAAATATAAAAATCTTGACACGTGGTGCTGTTTGTTCTTATTTGAGACTTGCTGTGAGTGGTATAAATTATTAATTACTTTCCTTAAATGCCATTTAGTTATGCTTATAGAATACCATTCAACTCTTTCATATGTTAAATAGCCAGTTGAGGCATATTGCACAATCATTCCTTAAGTAATAAATGCTGGTGTAAAGATCATGCTGGTATTGGAGATCAAGCAACACTGGATACACTAAACTGTCATATAAATGCTGTTTAAGAATAGTGCAGCTCCAACATCACTGCCTAATTTTACTATAAACTAGTGAGAAAAAAATAGTGTTTGGTATTAATTAATTAATCAGTGAGATCACTATTCAGATTATGTCCTAATATAAACTTGACTAGCATATAAATGCTGTGCCTAAACGTAATGCAGCTCCAACATCGATGCCTATTTGTACTATGCTCTCTATGCTAGAATGTAGAGTAAAATATGCAACATTGAATCTGAACACCAGCAGTAAAGCAATTATACTTAGCTGAATTGTAACGTATGAGTCACTCGGCATACAGCTTACCCCCACAGCAGTAAGCTCAAATACCACACCACGTGATGTGACATCACCACGTCTCTGCGCACTACACGTTTCTTCCCTCTACGGAACTTCATCAGGGGTTGGTAATAATGGAGTTCACTGGCAGTCTATAAATACTCTGTACAATTGACATGGGAACCACCATCAAATGCAGGAGCCCCTTTCTAATACTTCAATGCTAAGTCTCTATTGAGTGCGCAATCCCCGATGCCCATAACACTGTGACAGATCACGGTGAGACTTGTCAACAGATGCGTACGCACCACTCCACTCCGGCAATTGCATGTATCACTATGTATATGCACAGAGTTCCAATATAATAAAATCATATTAAAAAGCATATTAAATGCCCTTTGTGTGTTGTATTTATTTTTTTATACGTTCTTAATATCAAATTATTTTTGCACATACATTTTTATACTATTTTTAGTGAAATGACACGGTTAATTGTCATAACAATATGAGAACATACCTCCATGAATTTATTTAAATCCAAAATTTCCTACTGTACATTATGTTTTAATGCTTATGTCTCTAAACCTTATCAAAAGGTAACATTGGATCAAAATAAATTCATGGAGGTATGTTCTCATATTGTGTCTTTACTCACTGAGCCACTATGTATTGGAGCTCTCTGCATATACTGTACATAGTGATGCATGCAATTGCTGGAGTGGAGTGGTGCGTTCGCACATGTTGATGAGTCTCACCATGATTAAGCACGGTTTTACTGCACCGACATACTTTATTCGAGCAAATACCCAGTTTGTACCTGGCAGATACCTGGAATGCGCCACTCCTCACCTCTGACAAGCCCCGTTACGTTTGCCTTCCCAGCCTGGGTTCGTGCCTGGCTGACGGGCGGCTAATCTGTTAAATGATAATGATTAGGATTTAATAGGCTGCAATGCTTCGCGTGTCTACCAGATGGCATAAATTCATGAATTGTAATGCAGTATATATATATATACTGTGCAGTATTGCAGCCAGCGGGAATAAAATGCTTCAATCCCTGCCTGGAAAATACCTCAATGCACTCGGGCAGAAAACAGTCACAAACCTCAATACACCCGGGTATACCCGAATTCGTGGGACTAGCCGAGCTCGAATAAAGTGTGTCGCCAGTGTATGGGCATCAGGTGGTGCGTGCACAATAGAGACTTAGCATTGAAGTTTTAGAAAGGGGCCTCTGCATTCGATGGTAGTTCCCATGGCGATTAAAACAGTACGTATAGACTGCCAATGGGCTACATTACTTACCAGCCCCTGATGAAGTTCCGTAGAGGGAAGAAACGCGTAGTTCGTAGTGGCGTGGTGACGTCACATCATGTGGTGCGGTGTTTGAGCTTGCTGCTATGGGGGAAAGCTGTATGCCGAGTGACTCATAGGTTACAATTCAGCTAAGTATCTTTGCTTTACTGCTGGTGTTCAGATACAATATGTTCAGATACAATGTTGCATATTTTACTCTACATTCTAGCATAGAGAGCATAGTAAAATTAGGCGCTGCGTTGAGTTTAGGCACAGCATTTATATGCTAGTCTAGTTTATATTAGGGCATAATCTGAATAGTGATCTCACTGATTAATTAATCATTACCAAACATTGTTTTTTTCTCACTAGTCTATAGAAAAATTAGGCAGTGGTGTTGGAGCATCACTGTTCTTAAACAGCATTTATATGACAGTTTAGTGTATCCAGTGTTGTTTGATCTCCAATACCATCATGTGCTTTACACCAGCATTTATTACTTAAGGAATGATTGTGCAATATGCCTCAACTGGTTATTTAACATATGATAGAGTTGAATGGTATTTTATAAGCATAACTAAATGGCATTTATGGCAAGTGGTTAATAATTTATCCCACTCAAAGCAACTCTCAAATAAAATCAAACAGCACCATGTGTCAAGATTTTTATATTTAAATATTTTATTTCACTTATCACTTTAACACTTCATATTCATTAACATATAAAATGAAAAAAAATATTAGCTTGGTGTGCACCAAGGTTATGTGCTTCTTGTAGTGAATTTGCTGAATCTGTTTCCGTTTCATTCTCTAATTTGTAAATATATAAATATGCCCCTTTCTTCACTACCGCCATTATACTTCTGTGTGGTGAGGAGTTTGGATGAGTAAGTGGCCAATCTCTCTTCTCCCAATACTATCCAAAGTCATGGAAAAATGTGTTCACTCCCATTTAAGCGATTACTATACCAAGACAAATTTCCCTAGCCAATTCCAATCTGGCTTTTGCCCGAAACACTCCACCGTAACTACCCTGCTAAAAGTTTGCAATGAAATTCAGTGTGGAATGGAACGGGGACAACTCAATGGTGTAATATTCCTAGATTTTGCAAAGGCTTTTGATACTGTTGATCATGCTATCCTGCTTAACAAACTCCAGTGCTCTGGAATAGGGAAGCATGCTTTAACTGGTTTCAGTCCTACCTATCAGGTAGATCCCAACATGTGTCCATCTCAGGCTCTAACTCTAACCCCTTGGATATCACCTGTGGTGGCCCGCAAGGCTCTGTTCTGGGGCCCTTACTCTTCTCAGTGTTCTTCAATGATCTTCCCACAGCTTGTAAGGAAGCTTCAATACACATGTATGCAGATGACACAATCCTATATGCACACAGCCATAGCCACTCTGATCTTGAACACATACTTCAGTCTGACTTTTTGAGACTCAAAAACTGGATTTCCCAAAACAAACTGTTTTTAAACACTGACAAGACGGTAACAATGGTATTTGGACCAAGACTAAATTTTTAAATCTTCTAGTGACTGAGCTCCAGATCAGAACCAACGCTAACACCACCCTTACCCCTGTCACTAGTTTTAAATAACTGGGCATATATTTTGACTCCCAATTAACATTTGGGATGCACATTGATACCCTGACATCCAAAACCTATGCCAAACTAGGTGTACTGCACCGACACACTTTATTCGAGCAAATACCCAGTATGTACCTGGCAGATACCTGGAATGCGCCGCTCCTCACCTCTGACAAGCCCCGTTGCATTTGCCTTCCCAGCCTGGGTTCATGCCTGGCTGATGGGCGGCTGATCTGTTAAATGATAATGATTAGGATTTAATAGGCTGCAATGCTTCGCGTGTCTACCAGATGGCATAAATTCATGAATTGTAATGCAGTATATATATATATACTGTGCAGTATTGCAGCCAGCGGGAATAAAATGCTTCAATCCCTGCTTGGAAAATACCTCAATGCACTCGGGCAGAAAACAGTCACAAACCTCAATACACCCGAGTATACCCGAATTCGTGGGACTAGCCGAGCTCGAATAAAGTGTGTCGCCAGTGTACTCTTCAGAAACAAATCCTCCCTAAGCCTGCTGGTCAGAAAGCTTATTGCACAGCAGATGCTAATGCCAATTATCGACTATGGAGACATAGTATATGGCTCGGCACCTCAAACCCACCTTAGCAAACTTGACACCCTCTACAATTCAATTTGTCGTTCTGTTCTCCAATGCAACTACAACACACATCACTGCGAAATGCTCAAAGAACTAGATTGGTCATCACTTGAGTCTAGGCGCAAAGTTCATCTTTCCTGTCTTGTCTTCACATACTTTCTGGGCTACTTGTCTATCTGAACAAGCTCCTCACCCCTACCACATGCAGCACCTATCATCTGAGATCAGACTCCAAAAGACTGTTCATGGTCCCAAGGCTCAACAAAGTATCTCCCCCCTAGCATCCCTTCCCCTCCCCACCTTTATTTGACACTGTCCCCTGGCTTCAAACACTTTTAACACCCTACCTTGTCTACAGTAAATATCTGTTGTTTTTTGTGGTTTTTTTCCTCTCTCTACACTGTTTTAGCCATTGAATCCTTTGTATATCAGTATTGCTTGACCTGAAGAAGAGAGGGTAACTCTCGAAAGCTTGTCCTATGACATAAATTGTTAGTCCAATAAAAAAGGTATCACCTAATACTGAAGAACTCATTTATTCTGCACTATCGCAACTGGACTAACACAGATGATTTCTGAGCGAATAGATAGAAATATATAGAGATATAAGAGATATATAGATATATATATCGAGATATATAGATAAAGAATACAAACACACACATATATATATTTTTAATAACAGGTTTGAAGCAGTGTGTCTCTGCAGCTGAACAATGTTAATTTCAGCAATGGAGACCCCCTGCTTCCAGAGATAATTACCTCTGTAGCTGTGTTGCTATCCCTGCATACACAGAAACAATACCTAATCAAATGGTGGTTTAAATGTCCCTCATCCCATGGGACAATAGGAAGCCATGACGTCATCCGGTGCCGCTTGTCATTGACCCACAGCACCTGGACCTTTAAACCCTGAAGAGATACTGGCACCACCTGTGGACGTAAGTATTTCAGGAACAAGGGGGTCCCCTGAGCTGAAATGAACTCAGTTCACTCAGTAAAACCCCCTGCTTAAAATATAGATATATTTTTTTCAAGTTAACCCGTGTTGCTGCTTTAACCTCACCATTACATTCTTCATTGGCATTTTTTTGTTTGTAAAATCAAGTTTTGTAATTTGGACACAGATCAATAGCTGCTCTATCTTATCTCTATTTGATCGTACCAGCTAAAAATTGACATGGTTTAGAAGTACATCAACATCACAGTCACAAGTTTTGGTTAAAATCAAGTTTGGCCATTTATGTGGCACATAAATAATACCTGCTCTATTTTATCTCTCTTTGATTGTACCAGATAAAAATTGATTGGCGGTTACTAGCACATCACAGTCACATGTATGTATATACAGTATGTATGTAAGTATGTATGTAGGGCTGCATTAGTCTGGAAGAGACGTGCATTGAGAGTAGACAAAATTGGGTTAACCCCACCTGCAACCTTCCCAGTAGGCCTAACCAGCAGCCCCATGGCAATTACCCCCTTCACCCACTCCCTCTACCCCCAATAAAATTAAAATACAATACAAAGACCAATACCACATATTGTCAGTGTAGTACCTATGCACACAACAGGAGTGAAGATAACCCAAATGGCAATTAATGGGAACCCCACTACCCACCTCCTCTACCCCTAACAACCCCCCTTCCCAACACATACAGTACAGTAATGGGAAAAAACCCTATTATCCAGATCTGGATAATAGCGCATTTGCCCATTACAAATAAAACATTACTCAGCCAGCATATAGTAAATAAAAGTTGAACTTATCCCTGCCAGGGTGAAGGCCATCCTCATGCTCCTCATCTTCAGTGGGCACCGACAGCAAAGTTAAAAAACTAACTACTGCCCCGTAACCCCTTAATCACCTTAGCGGTTATTAACCGCTATGTTAATTAAGGGGTTAACTCCCCCTTCTGCTATCCACCAAGGAGGCCTAACCCTTCTCCTCAGCCCATTGATTGTCACATGTTAAACCATGCCCACAATATGGCCATGGATTGTTACAATGCAATGAATGGGCAAGCTACAAATGACAAACAAGCACTAAATATAATACATGAGAGTACATTTAAAAAAAATATCTCTTAAAACAGGCTCAGTTTGAGATCATCTCGCTATGGTTGAATGTCCATTCAGCTTGATTGAAAAAACAATCCTATTATAATCTGGCCCCCTGCCCTCCCCGGTAATACTCAAACTATCTAACGCCAGGTTGAGGTTATATCTTACGTTTGTTTAGAGAAATCTCTCACTCTTAGCACTGGACTTTGAAAGTAAATTTTTTAATTCTGAAAACACTGAATGTTCTCATCATTTTCTGGAGAACATGAATAATTCATGTAATTTGTGTAATCAAAAAAAATAACTGACAGGTTCAGAGAATGTTCTGTTTACTGTCACCAACTGCCTATTACTGCCCCCTCTTTTTTTTTTACTGGTCTGATTATTATTATCGTTTATTTGTAAAGCACCTAAATATTTTGAATCGTGGAACAGTGGGGGTACTGAAATTTGATAGTGACATAAAACAGAGTTATAATACATAAACATTTAGATAAACATACAGAAACAGATATAAAAAGGTAATGAGGGCCCTGCTTTAGAGAGTTTACAATCTCGAGTCAATGAGGTATAATGTTGAAATAAAAGGTAAGGGGGCTGCTCATTGTTGGATGGAGTATGCTTCAGGATGTCAGCCTCAAAGCTGGTCCCTTCAAGGTTTGGAGGTGTGGATGTTGGGGATGTTTGATAGGGTGAAGTTTGGTCTAGCCACACAGTTGTTACAAATAGGATTGTAGGAGTGGGGTTAAGGCGGGGTGGATGTTAGAGATGTGCTAGTTAGGCTTCTTTGAAAAGGTGAGAGTTACAATTACTAAAAGCTGGTGGGGAATTTGATTGTACAGTATGTGGTCAGGAATTTCAGAGAAAGGGGGAAGCATGGGAGAAGTCTTGCAGGCGGGAGTAAGCGGAGGTGATAAGACAGGAAGAATAGCATGTCATAGGTAGAGCGCAGGGGGCGCTTAGGTATATATTTGTGGATTAGGGATAAGACTTAAGAGGGGAAGCATTGTTGAGGGCTTTGTAAATCAGAGCTAGGGTTTTAAATTGTATTCTTGTGCATATGGGAAGTCTGTGTAGGGATTTGCGTACTGTAGCAGCTGAAGTAGAGTGGTGAGTGAGGTAGAGGAGTCTAGCAACAGCATTTTGGATGGATTGAAGTTGGGATAGGTGGAAAAGGGGAATGCCAACTAGGACACGTTTGAATTAGTCAAGATGGGATATGATGAGAGAGTGAATTATGATTTTAGTTGCATCATAAGTGAGAAATGGATGCATCCTGACAATATTTCGGAGGTGAAGATGGCAGGACTTCGTGAGGGACTGAATGTGAGGAATGAGGGAGACATCAAAGTCAAAGATGATCCCTAGACAGCGGACATAGAAATGATAATGAAAGCTAAATGATTGTATTAGATCTCTAAAAGAAGAGGCGGGATGGCTTTTTCTATCATATGCAAACATACAGTCGATAGCATGACTAAATCCCAAAGCAATAATATGAACACTAAATACTGTCATATTACAGAATAAACTAGTAACATTTTGTGTTTGCAATGCAGTATTTAAAAATATAATAATCTATATAGTATATCTCAACAGTATTGAAAGGGTTCAAAATTATAATGGTTTTCGACTTCCATCTTCTTCTGTATGTTGATTTGACATACTTTGAATACTTACAGATTTTGAATTCTGTAAAATAATTGTGAAAAATGTTACTGTACACTATTAATAAATAATAATGAACTGTTTAAAGTACACTCTGCACATGCGCGGTCCATGAAATGCATATGCAGGTTTTTCAATGTCGGAGCATGAGTGGTCCATGGAACACATTTTTAATATGGGCGCATACAGTACATTGTCTAGGAAATGCATACTTACTGCAATGTGGGCACATGCGTGGTCTATGGAATGCATATGAAAGTTATTTGCGAATGACAGTTCTACTTTGTAGTTGTACAATACACTACTGTATGAAAACTCTTGTAAGTGTATATTTACCTTGATTAGATACCTTGCAAATTGTGTGGCAGTAACCCATTGTTAATGCAAGGGGTATGCTGTACGTTGTTGCTCGAGTCCATCATGTAGTTGGAATGTAGGTTCATCTCATTTTCAGAGTTGGTTGGTCCATACTTATAATGTTATTGGGGCAGGTACACTGCTTGGGGCAGGTACTTGGGTGGAGGACAGTAGTTGGGATTTGGTTCATCTAGTTTTCGAAGTGGTTGGTCCGTAATAGTATTGGGCCAGGCGTTCAGGTTGAAGCAGGTAGTCAGGTGGAGGCAGATTGGAGGGACTCGTTTGGGGAGGTCTATTATTCAATCTCCCAACTAATCTCTTTTTTATTTGAAATTTGCCATGATTGAACATACCCATCCATGATGCATGCAGTGCTCAGCAGCCACCCCTCTTGTCAGGATGTGGAGGTGTACTAATAAAGTCATCATTCATGCTTAAGTTGTGTCTAATAGAATTCCTACACCCTTCTTGGTTTTTTTTGTGTGTTTCAATGATATACTCATAGATCACTTTTATCTTTCCCGACTTGAATGGCACAATATATCATATAGGCATAACTGCCAGCCAGTCGTGTGTGGAAGGAAGTAAGCACAATGTTCCATGACATGCACAAAAGTTATGACACAGATTTAGTGAATGCATAGTTTTTTTAATAAAGTGTGAAACTGCAACAGATATGCACAGTACCGTACAAGGTCCTTAGACAAAGATACAGATGCAGCGGCCGTTATTCGAACATATCACGGAGCCGTTTTCATGTGCGCTGCTGTAGTCAACGCGGCCAATCACGTGGTTGCTTTGTTTGAATTTCATGGATCCCGATTTCTTTGGGTGCAATTCTTCGCGTTTCTGTGGCAGAAATGAATGAATTGTAATGTACACAGTACAGTACTGTGTCAATTTGTAGGTGTTTAAAAACGAGAACACTAAAATGCCATTTTCTGCACTCGATAAAACGAGTCAACACGCGGTAATGACGTGCCATGACATGGGTATTCTGAGGTATACAACGTGTTGTATGTTCGAAAAATGGCCGCTGCATCTGTATGTGTATGTTTGTCCTCTCCTCCAATCACCTGCACTCAGTGCATTGTACCATTCAGAGTATTATAGGCAACGATATTCAGTGTGCCAACTGCCGGACATGCGCTGAACTGCAACAACACAAATAATAATTCCATCTGAACACAAATTAGGTCCATACGTCTCAAAACGGCTCACTGTGGCTCAGTGTGACAAGGTGCAGGGCGAGGCTGCATATGAGGTGCACACCGTTTGTTGCCATTGACAAATAAATAATTGTCCATCTGTATGTTGAGCAACCAAGTTTATTCAAATATGATCTGCCTCTCATCTACAACTTTCCCCCTCCTATCACAGGTCAAATTTTAACTATCTAACTCCAGTTGAAGAGGTTATGTCTTACATTTGGTTGAAGAAATCTATATTGCTTCAAGAAATCCCTTCCGTATCTACTCCTGTAACCATTACCTATAGCTCTCAATTAACTCTCAAAGGGGTAGATCTCAGAAGTTCATTAATGAGTTAATGAGGAATTAACTTCAGTTAACATTTATTATTTGATTTATTTATCAAAGCTAAGTAACAATGTGTTAAGTCTGTTTTCAGCTGTAACGAGCCCTTGCATTACTACAACATGCTAACAACGCAGATCAAAAGAGCTCCCTTACAGTTAACATGGGGACGTAACATTATGTTGTTAGGTCATAGGTAAAGGTGGCGTTACTGACATCCATACTATGAATTAAGTCTTTTACAGGGTCTGGATAAGTGTAAGACAACAGTTGGGTATGATTTAACAAAATTTTTGTTAATTATCAGGATTCTTTTCCTCTCATGTCTTATCTTTATTTACTTTAATTTAACACCTATTCAGTCTGCATGGAAGCAATGTCATCTTTGGGCAAGACAGGCTTAACAGCATGCTATTTGAAGCTAATGTAAAGTAGTGCTAATAAAACACATGGCGTTAGCCATATGTAGATGACATGATCCCTAACGGTCATTGGTTTTGCATATATTTAGCTTTGTAGATACTCATAAACACAGGGAGGTGAATGGGCATGACCTGTTTAAGTAACATCACGTTAATAATCAAGATTTTATGGAGCTCTCTTTATCTACCCCTATAATTCTATAGCTACCCTCTAAAACTTCATAACTTCTCATTTTAAAAATTATCCAATCACTCAGTGATGCCAGTGAAGCAAAGTTACATACACGGCGACAAACAGAGGCAACACGAAAAATTCACAGATTAAAGTCATACAAATGCTCATATGTGGCCCTAAAAACATATATCCCAACGTAACAATGCATCGAGAGAAGTAAATGGATGTGATAAACCTAAGCTTGGGTTTTTTCTCAGGCCTCACTTGCTGAGAATCCCTGTTCCAGGAAACTGAGGGGGCGTCTTTAAAGCCTGAACGGGACCCATTAGAAAATCAATCGTTGCAAAAGAAAATGTTATTATTTGACTTTCTTCTAATTTTTTCATGAACCAAAATCAAAACTAAAACACTGAAATGTTTTAGAACCAAAACCACATACAAAAACACATTTTTTTTAGAACCAAAACCAATGCCTAAACAAAAACACCAGTGAAAGTGCCGACCATTGTATGAGATCTACGACTTTTACGAAATAAATATGTGCAGTGTTTCTGAGGTGAAATGAAAGCTGAGGATATTAGATGTGTTGTTTCTGTATGACCTGCTTCAATATCAAAATGAAGATGCAATACATTCAAGCATTTGGAAACTTGTTCTACAGTTGTTGATCTAAATTGTAAAGAATTTGACATTTTTAGCACAACAGTTAGTCAGTTGCGGGATAAATAAAATTCCATTTGTGACACAGTTTTAAAAACGAAATAATGTAAAGTAAGAAAATATTGAATACTGATGGAATACACAATCCAATAAACCAAAATGACAGGACTTTCAAAAAAATGATGATGTCACTTAAAGGCAATGAAAGCACAGCCAATCAGAATGGCTTTGCTTCAATTGCCTTTAAGATGACGTCATTAAAAGAAACATGGCCGGCCTCACATGGTACGGTAGCCAATCAGAGCGTGGGACTCATCCCACCTCTGATTGGCTCTAGTAGACCATGTGACAGAGGCTTGGGGAAGAACGGATTGACCACATGAAAGCCAGTCACATGGTAGTTTTTTGGGGGTTGGTTCGAAACCAATCAGAGTAGGTAGACTACCCTACGCTCCTATGGCTACCGTACCAGTGTAAGACCGGCCATGGTTGCTTGTATTATATATATATATTTGCATGATGAAGCCACTGTACACATTCATGGGTGAAGGGTGGGTATCGGGCCAGTGTGGCTTAACCCCTTAATTACCTTTGCGGTTCTTATCCGATAAGGTGTTTAAGGGGTTAATTGATATCTGAATGTAATTGCAATGTATTGGCTTTGTATTGGCTATGTATTTTGTGGGCAACGAGAGACCAGGATGTTGCTGACGACGGGGGCTTCTTATTGATGAGGTCAGTAGTACTTTATTTATTTGAATATGCTTGTTAATGTGTTTAATAATGGGCATATAATCTATTATCCCTATCTGGATAATAGTTATTTTGCACATTATTGTACTGTAGGTGTTGGGGGGTGGGGGGTGTATGTATGGAATGTATAGGCCAGGTTTATTTTTTTTACATTCAGGGTTTGTACCGTGGTTCTACGGGGGACCTCTGGAGACCACCTGCGGTATCCTCGGGTATCTCATGGGTATCAGGCTGGTGGTTCCACGGGTGACACCTGCGGGGATGAAGCGGTGGCCTCACATCTGTGGGGGCACCACGGACCCGTAGTCTGCAGGGATGAAGCGGTGGTCCCACATCCGTGGGGGCACCGCGGACCCATAGGTGCGGGGATGAAGCGGTGGTCCCACATTCGTGGGGGCACCACGGACCCGTAGTGAGCACTCGTGAGTTCCCCAGACCCCTGTGGGAACCACCCGAGGCCCCGCAGACACCTGTGGGGCTGACCTGGGGCTCCCAGACATCCGTGGGCCTACCGTGGGGACCCAATTGTGGCCCACGGTGA
The DNA here is from genome assembly GCA_036426205.1 of Ascaphus truei. Classification (NCBI taxonomy): domain Eukaryota; kingdom Metazoa; phylum Chordata; class Amphibia; order Anura; family Ascaphidae; genus Ascaphus; species Ascaphus truei. The sequence goes on from CM071571.1 coordinate 155,852,219, forward strand.
CCCAAGGAGACCACCTGGGGGCCATGGCGCTTGGTGGACCCACCAACAGGCCTCCAGAACCTGTTTGAAACGAGCTGCTGGTACCCTGTAGGTCAGGTGCCCAGCCAGCCTACCGGGGACTCGCGTGGGGCTGTGTTATGAACCTTGTTTGTAAAAGGATAAAGCATGTATTTATGGGGGGGCACAGGGGGTGGGTAATGAATTTAATAAATAGAATGATGTTTATTGTGGGGCAGTGGGGGTGGGGGAAGGGGGTATTGGCCCCAACGGTATGGGTAGGCCTCCCTTGTGGGTAGTGGGTGAGGGTGGTTAGGCCTCACGGGGTGGGGGGTTAGTGTGGGAGGGTATGTTGGCATCCCGAGTGGTGGGTGAGGGTGGGTTAACCCCTTAATGACTGTAGCGGTTAATAACCGCTATGGTGATTAAGGGGTTACGGGAAATTACTTTGGATGTTTTCATTCTTGTGTCTGTTTTGCAGCAGCGGAGGGGACATGGGCAGGATGAAGAGGAGGATGGCCTTCATTGTGGCAGCCGGACATGGGTGAGTACTATATGTATTTAATGTATTGATTGGTGTTTATGTATTTAAAATGGGCACATTCACTATTATCCATTTGTGGATAATAGTAATTGTGGCCATTACTATAATGTATGTGTTAAGGGGGAGGGGTTTCTCCTGACGAAGCAGTGTGCGAAACGCATAGAGTTAGAGCTTTTGGGAGAGAAACTGCACACTGAAGGACTGGCAATCTATTGCTGACACCAGACCCATTCTGGCTTCCTGCCCTCACTTGTGACGCGAAACCGGAAGTGACGCGACGGCAGAGACTGATGCGGAACTACACTGTGAGGTGCAAATCAAAGTGAAGCACCGGGCAGCAGCTTCACACTCCACCACCCTTCTATCGGCGGTTCTCTCCACCACCCATCTAATATATGGAAAATGTGAGTTTCCTGAACATTTGTGATTAATACATATTTATAGTTTATACAGTATGCACTATTTGTGGTTTCTTTTACTTGCATATCATCCACTCCACTGAGAGGCATCCTGACCCCAGCTACACAAAGGGCTCCAGTCAGAGAGAGATGGATCTCTGACATGCAGTAACATTCTACGATTTTTGTGAGTTCATTTCCTATACTGATTATCTTTATAGCAGTGATCTACCATCTGCACTATATATATTTTTATTTTTTACATATCACGAGCTTATCCTGCGCTCCTCCTCAACCCCAAGAAAAGAGAATCATATAGAACCTGCTTGGAAAAGCTCTCTCATAACAAAAAGCAATATATACACATGTAATTCATATTGCAAAGGAGAATTGCTATGGATATCAATATACACATGTAATTCATATTGCAAAGGAGAATTGCTATGGATATCAGTCATATTGTTATCCAGCCATTGTAGCCTGGATCATAGGAACATTTACATCCACTATTCATAGTGTTTGAATTAGCCGCATATATTAATTAGTCACTGTCACAGGATACCAGGTTTATTGTACACCTTTTACCAGGATCATATATTGAGTAAAACAAGATAATGAAATAAATTGAGGTTTATTCACAAAAATAGGCTTACACACAGTGGAACACAAAATATAGGTGAAAAGACATACTTTCTTGGGGACTGGGGTCAAAAGCTAGACTGATCGGGACTTAGCTCCAAATGTCCAGGAACTAAAATCGGCTTGAAACCCCAACCGCGACCGCTACGTTCCTTTATGAGAACTTGGTTGCAAAAAGCTGGACTTAGAATATTTTCCGGGCAGACTTTTCTGAAGTCGGTGCTCTGCTATTCGCGCATGAGCACTTTCAAAAAGCCCGGCCAACTTCTGGCGCTCAGAATCTCCCACGGTTATTGCCTTAGGGGTTTCTTATAGTATTTTGGAGTTCATTCCCAAAATACAACAGCCAATCAAAGCGTGGGAACTTTCTCCTCAGCCAATCAGAGTGATGCTGATCTGAAAAGCCAGGTAAGCGGGGAATCTGCAAAGGGATTTGCGCAAGTTTGCCACCTTAGTCCCTTGCTATTCAGATGCCACCCACTCGGTCAGGTTCCTCCAAGTCTGGTGAGGCAAATGGTAGCTCGGACGACTACCATTCATCTCAGGACTTAGGTACTTGAGCCTTTCCCTGTTACCCAAATGGTCTTCACACTCCTGGCATCCTCTGGTGGCTTTCATCTTCCATGTCCTGCAGACTTACTGGCACCAACTTGGTAGCCTGGTAGCCTGTCGGAACATTGGTTCTGAAGTCCCAGCTCATTTACCGTGCACAACAGTACATTTTATACTAAACACAATTTAATAAAAATATACTTTTATATGTCCTAAGCCTAAGTCTCTGGGTATGGAGAATGGAATAGAAAGCTGCATTTTATTTTCTACTAGCCTTTATTCCCCACACACTATCTCCTAGACTTTGACTGGACTCTAAGTATCCCCTCACAACCTCATGATTATGGATGGAGTGCCCATGAACCCCAAGACAGGTTCTGCTCTATCTGGACATTACCTGGCTATCCCCCTTAACCTAGGGACCCCTCACAGTTACAGGGAACTTTTCATCCCTTTGCTACATTTACCTTTCTGGGCTGTGCTGAGGCAGGGAACCCTAGCGGTGAGTCGCGCAAGATTTTTCAAAGGGAGATATTGCCGGGACAATGTGATTACATGTATCCGAGAACCAAGCATGAGTCTCGGGTACATTTTTAAGGGAACCGATAACCCTGGACCCCAACTACCTATGCACATTCTGACAAAAATTTCTCCGCAAACAACCCCCCCCCCTGAAATTCATACCCTAGCAATCCCTGCCTTGCTGGCATACCTGGAAAGGCAAAAACATCAAAATGATTTAATGTCACACATTTACACATTATGCATGTACAACAGTTGGACTCAAGAGCTGACACTCTTGAACCCCAATATATGGATCATAGGTAACCAAAAAGGCTTAAACCTTTATTGAGAGCCTGGTTACTCCCTCACCGTTAGAATCACTCTCTTTTTAACTGATTTTAAAAGCCTGTGTATTTAATTATTTATCACATGATATATTAAAGTTTATTTTAATGCAATATTTTGCAATCCTACAAATACCCTATACATCAAGGTATTTGTTCTAAGCATATTTAACCCATTACACATCTGTTCGGCCATCACTAGGCATCAGAACTAGTGTTTATTTTGTGCCAAGAGACTTCTCTTCCGGTACAATAATTTGTATAGTATCTATCTCTATACCGGTTTATATTTGGGTATATTTAGGAGTGCACCTTCTAAAAGGATATTGCTTTCTTTCCCTCCCTCTCCCCTCCCCCATCCCCTGTTGTGCATTTATCAAGCTTTCTAGGAAGCTTGTCATCCTGGGTGAGCACCCTACAGGTTGAGCGAGCATTCTCTGTTATTTTGAATGGTAAAACTGAACTGAACTAAACTTGGAGAGCCCTGCATTAGAACTTGAAATGCATTGTAACAAATTGATATACACTAGTAATCACAAGTTCAGTTGTCAACAAAGTAAAATGTTTTCAAATAATCAATAGCTAAAATGTAAAGAGTCATTCTTTAAATGCCATCACTGATGGTTGTAGCTCATCTCATGGTCTCTGGAGCCACGGTTGAGAAAGCAAAAAAGTAATGGCTCGTGAGACAATGTCTGCCATGACAACGCTACACATATTCCTTACTTCAGGATCAGACCCCCTCAACATTAATCCAGTCATGGTCACATTCCTGTAGCTTGCCATGGTGCCATAAACAGCCGTGCTGTCTATATTTCTAAGTAATTGATCTGTGTATATCTAAGTATTTATGAGATACAAAAACACTATTTGGCAGATTTTCAATTGGAGACTCATTCAACAAAATGTTTTTGCTGTAGGATCTTTCTTTTGCGAATGGTGCGATTCAACATTATTATGGCTTTTTCCAAGTACCTCACATGAGTGGACAATCAGGTCCTTTGGAGAAGCAGGTATTATTCTGTGAAATAAAGGAAGAAAAAGGGGCCTTGTGATAGGGTGAATATTTGAGGTTTTGAGGTCCCCTCAATTAACCAGCGCTGCAGGGCATGAATCAACTTAAATGATTACTTGTTGCTTTATCCGGAGGCACAAAGAAGTGGGGGAGCCAGACAATGAATAACCCCTAGTTAGAATGTGGTCTGGCGGTGACTATGAAGGGTTGTCTGGGAGAAGTCCTAGACCCACCCAGACCCCATACATTAATCCCACAACTGCATAAACCACAACTCCTGGGGAAGCTCCACATTGAACAATAAATGAGTTAACTCACTGGTAACTTGAAAGTCCGTCCGGTTTCCTTTTCTGTCTCTTCTGTTCTGCGTGCTCCAAGCTGTGTAGAACTGCAAGCAGGATATCCTCACCGGGGAAGAAAGATGACAGCGGGCACGGCAGCACAACAAATTAGCAAAGGCTGGACTGTGCTGAAAAAAACTTTATTCTTGCATGGATATTAAAAAGAGTGAGGGGAAGGCACCCCCCGCAACTCTAACGCGTTTCAGCCCTCAGGCCTTTGTCAAAGAGTGAAGATTGCTGTGCCTCGTGTCTGTAAATAAAAAAGTGAGTCAAATAAAAGTAATTATGTGTTAGTAAAAATAAAATGGATTCAATAATAAATGTGGATTGTGCACGTGATAATTGTGAATAATTCAAGAAATGTTGAACTGCAGTGATACATATGTGTGATCAATAATTGTGTAAAGGGACATGACGTCTAAAGTAACCCAAAGGAAATTGGGAGACCAAGTGAACTCTGAAAGTGAATTAAGCAAATCTGAGGAGCCCCGGAGGTATGACGGATGTTTGTGGACCAATGGCTGTAAAAAAATATCAATATATCTGGACAAACCATCTCCCAAAGATCTAATACTCGCAATTATTGGTCGACCAGGAGGGTCGACCAGAGATTTATGGATCTTTGGGAGATGGTGAAAAATGGGGCTAACCGGATGATCAACGCAAAGAAAGCTTCTTTCTTTGTCACTCAGTACCTGCAGAATTACACCAAAATCTAGAATGTTTTTAATTTGTGCCAAAAATAAGTCTGTTGGATCAGATTACAGAATCCTTCAAAGGTAACAGATTAAGCAAATAAATTATACTGATTTAAAAAAAAAACAGTTATAAGCTTATATACATGTTGTTCAGTTTCTTTAAAAACACTTGTGTAGATTGTGTCCTATTTGGAATTGGATTTAAAATCTTCATAGAACTGAATAATATATTATATATGATATTTAGCCATTTGAATGAATTTAGAGTTCTATGTACCCCATTCCCCTGCTATTACTTGATTTTAATTAATTCATTATTGCACGTTTTTTTGCAATAGTTTTATTACTATTATATATATTTTTTTCACTAGCTAAAGGTTAGAGGTTCATTATGTTTCTTAGCAAATATTTTTCATCTTGCCTCCCTTTATCGGCTATATGAGTATTGTCTTGTTAATTAAGTTGTTAATTAAGTTTTGAATTACTCATACATATGTGTGATGAAGTTAAGTGTTGTCCTATTGACAAATCATTTGTCTTTGTTGTCTCTGCCTCCAGTACTGATTCATCACAGGTGCGTTTTCACTTACCAGGTGTGCAGACTCCATTCACATGTCTCGGGAGATCTTGCAGGCACCTGTAGAGTGACGTCACTTCCGGGTGTATTCAGTATTTCAGGAAGCATGACAGAAAGTAATCTTCACTCTTTGACAAAGGCCTGAGGGCTGAAACGCGTTAGAGTTGCGGGGGGTGCCTTCCCCTCACTCTTTTTAATATTCATGCAAGAATAAAGTTTTTTTCAGCACAGTCCAGCCTTTGCTAATTTGTTGCGCTGCCGTGCCCGCTGTCATCTTTCCTCCCCGGTGAGGATATCCTGCTTGTGATAGGGTGAATGAACGTCACTAGCCATATGCCTGTAAAACCTATGTTTAGGCTTGCAGTGCAGCAGTGACGAGGTTAAGTTGAGAAGGGCTGCTTAATTAGTCTGACCCCAGCTGCATTATCAAGGTGTTAAAACCCCAGGCTGTACACACATGAAGGAGAGCTGGTGAGGAGACAGGACTGAAAATGTTGAAGAGATTACTGCTGTAAGGTCTGTGTTGCAAAGTACATGTGTGATGAACTGTCTGTCTCCTGCATGCAAAAGAGAAGCTGCCTTATTTTTGTTTTGTCTGCTAAAGAGAAGCTATTTTGTTCTGTCTGCTAAAAATAAGCTAATTTGTTTTGTCTGCTGAAGAAGAAGCTATTTTCTTTTGTTTGCTGATGAGAAGCTATTTGTTTTTGATGGGCTGTATGTTTTAAGGCTCAAATAAATAAGCCTTATCCAAAGAAACCGCGTGTGTGGTTGCATGTACCCTGCAACATATGGTGTCAAGAAGTGCCGGGATTTTGAGAGGCTCCTGCAGTTAAAGGGCCACACACACAAGAATTAGAAAAATGGAAGAATATTTTTAAGAGTTTCTGTGCGAGCAGACCAGACAGCAGGGGCAGTTAATGCAGGAGCAGGCCCGGCTACAAGCAGAGAGAGATGAAAGACTAATGCAGCAGCAAACCCAGCTCCTAACCCAGCAGCAGGAAGCACAGGAGGAGCGGATGGCCAAGCTGCTGACCCTATTCCAGGGGTCTGCCAGTCCAGAACTTGCAAACAAACCCCCGGTACTGCTAAGGAAAATGGCTCTGAACGAGGATCCAGAGGCTTTTTTACTGACATTTTGAAAGGGTTGCCGAAGCTCAGGGCTGGGCTGCAGATCGCTGGGCAACTGCTTTGGCCCCGCTCCTAATAGGAGAAGCCCAGGCCTCATATCAGGGCCTCCCAGCAGATCAGGCAATGGAATACCGACAAGTAAAAGCTGCCATACTGGATCGCTTAGGTCAGACTCCAAAGGCCCACCGGCAGCAGTTCCGGAACATGAAGTACACCGCTAAGATGAGACCCCGGGTCCTCGCTCAGCGGTTATTGGACTTATGTACACGCTGGATACAACCCGAGGAGTGCACTAAAGAGGCATTTCTTGAGCAGGTGGTTTGGGAACAATTCCTACAAATAATACCCCCATCCACGCGCAACTGCCAAGTCCAACGGAAGGAGCAAGGGCGGAGTCCAAATGCTGGTCCACGCCGAGACCCTCATCTACTTCCCGATGTCGGCTCATCGCAAAATGAGAGGAGCTTCCAAGGACGTCCTACGAGGGAACCCTCTCCATGTTCCGCCTGCGGAGAACAAGGCCACCGGCATGTGGACTGTCCATGGATGGATTGTTCATTTGGCAGGACCGTCGCCTCGGCCTCCACTGGAGAAAACTACAAGCCCTGGCTACTTCCAGCCCTGGTTGGGGAAAAAAACATCCAGGCCCTTGTCGATTCGGGCTCTGGGAAAACTCTGGTCTTCCAGGGAATGTTACCGCCTATTCGTGTGTTCTTTCGACTCTCCATGGAACATAGAATGTATACACGGCGATGTAAGACGGTATCCGATGGCCAAAATCCGGTTACAGGTAAAGGGTCAGGAGGCCTACCTCAATGTAGGAGTCGCTCCTTGGCTCCCTGCCCCCGTTGTGCTCGGCCTGGACAGGCCTTTCTTTTCAGACCTAATGGCCACAGTCTCTCATGAGGAGCCTTATTCTGTGGTTCAGGAGAACCCTGGAAAACTGTTCCCCTTCTCGGCAGACCTTTTCCCCAGCCGACACCGGGTTCCAAAGACTCGGAAGCAAAGACGCTCCGACAAACAGGACTGTTGCAGAAAACTGGGTCTCAAGGTGACCATTCTAGTAGCCAGAGGTCACAAGTGATGACTGGGGATGGCCAGGGGGAGGGGGATATGGGCCCTGGATATTTGCCAGACCTTTACCTCCCTGACTTTCGCCAGAGGCAAAAGGAAGACCCAGTCCTTGCTAGACAGTATGACAAGGTGGTAAAAATTGATGAGCAGATTTTAAATGCACAGGGGGTGATATTTTCCCCCCATTTTGAATTATCAAATGATATCCTGTATAGGGTGAATAGGCAGACACAAACAGGGGAGGTCACCATACAGATATTGGTTCCCAAGGCGTTTGTTAAATCTGTGTTCACTCTAGCCCATACTGTCCCTTGGGGTGGTCACCTGTGCAGGGATAAAATATTGGACCGTATTTCGTCCCGATTCTATTGGCCAGGGATGCATAGTAATTTTGCTAGTTATGTGCGGCATGTCCGGAGTGCCAGCAAACTAGTCCGAATGGACAAAAAACAGCCCCTTTGGTTCCTCTACCCTTGGTGCCAGTTCCCTTTGAAAGGATTGGGGTAGACTTGGTAGGACCTCTAGAACCTTCTGCGAAAGGACTCAGGTTTATTCTTGTAATAGTTGACTATCCAAGGTATCCTGAGGCGTTTCCCCTGAGAACAGCAACAGCGAAGCAAGTAGCCAACAAATTGTTGTAGCTGTTCTCACGGGTTGGACTTACCCAGGTTATGTTGACAGACAAAGGTACAAATTTTATGGCTAAACTGATGCAGGATGTCTTAAAATTTCTAGAGGTCAAGTCGGTTCGGACATCGGTATGCCATCCACAGACTGACGGATTGGTGGAAAGATTTAACCGAACTCTAAAAGGGATGCTGAGGAAATTTGTAGATTCAGAGAAGAGAGCCTGGGATGAACTTCTCCCTTTTCTGCTGTCTGCAGTGCGGGAAGTTCCCCAGGCCTCCACGTGATTCTCTCCATTTGAACTGCTGTATGGCCTCCACCCCGGGGGTATCCTAGACCTCCTAAAGGAGTCCTGGGAGGAACAGCGGTCCCCTTCAAAGAATACCCTGCAATATGTACTAGACCTTAGGAAGCGCCTAGATGTGGTCGGCCATTTTGCTAGGGAGAATCTTAGATTAGCCAAGGACGGCCAGGAGAGACATTACAATCAGAATGCTTGCATGAGAGTGTTTCACCCAGGAGACCAGGTGATGTTATTATTACACAGTTGTGAGAGTAAACTCCTGGCCAAATGGCAGGGCCCATTCCAAGTACTCCGCCGTATGGGTGATGTGGATTACGAGATCGCTCAACCAGGGTCCAGGAAGGGTAAACAAATTTACCATGTGAACTTGCTGAAACACTGGAAGATGCAGCGGTCTTTATTCATCCACCCGGTGGAGGAGGAAACGGATTTGGGTCCTCAGCCCCCACGGGAGAACATCGTGGGTGACGATAAAATTCCAATGGGTAGACAGTTGTCCTCTGAACAAAAAGGGGACTTGTTAGCAATAATTACACAATTCCATGATGTTTTTTCTGATTTACGCGGGCAAACTAATTTAATTTTACATATGATCGAGACAGCACCTGGGGTAAAAGTACGTTCCCGTCCTTATAGGTTGCCTGAGAGTCGTAGGGCCCTGGTAGAGAAGGAGGTATAAGAAATGTTACACTTAGGAGTGATTGAGGAATCATGCAGTGAGCGGTTTAGTCCACTAGTTATGGTCCCTAAACCCGATGGGAAGGTAAGATTTTGTGTTGAACTCCGAAAGGCCAATGCAGTATCCAAGTTTGACGCATATCCGATGCCAAGGGTGGACGAGTTAATTGATGCCCTTGGTAATGCAGAATATATATCCATGCTGGACTTAACAAAAGGATTCTGGCAAATACCCTTAGAGGAAAAGTCCAAGTGGAAAACAGCCTTTGCCACTCCCATGGGTTTATACCAGTTTGTGACAATGCCATTTGGACTGCATGGATCCCCAGCCACATTTCAGAGACTCATGGATAAGGTGCTGAGACCCCATAGGGCTTATGCCGCAGCCTACCTAGATGACATTGTCATTTATAGTTAACACTGGCGGGCCCATCTAAATTATCTGAAAGCGGTCCTCAAATCTCTAAGAGAGGCAAGGCTCACAGCCAACCCAAAGAAATGTGCCTTAGGTAAGGCGGAAACCAAATACTTAGGGTATGCAGTGGGAGGTGGAAAAGTAAGGCCACTAGCCGACAAGGTAGTTGCCCTGAAAGAAGTTCCGACCCCCCAAACAAAAACGCAGCTACGCTCTCTACTGGGTTTAGCACGGTACTACCGGCGGTTCATCCCCAACTACTCGGAAGTTGCAGCCCCATTAACGGACCTCACAAAAATGTCCGCCCCTACACAAGTGGCATGGTCAAGGGCATGTAAGAGAGCCTTCGAGGACATAAAAAGGTGTCTATCAGAGGGTCCCATCCTTAGAAGCCCAGTCTTCAACAGGCCTTTTTTAGTGCAAACCGATGCATCAGTTGCTGCTAGGGGCAGTGTTGTCACAACATTTTGAGGGAGTGGAAAATCCGATCCTTATTCTGAGTAGGAAATTGTTCCAGAGGGAAGAAAACTACTCAGTGATTGAGAAGGAGTGCCTCGCAGTAAAGTGGGCAATCAAGGCTTTGAGGCATTACCTGACAGAAGTCCATTTTACTCTGGTGACGGACCATGCTCCATTAAAGTGGTTAAATAGCATATAAGACTTCAATGCTAGATTGACCAGGTGGTATATGGCCCTCCAACCCTTCTCTTTTGAGATTCAGCACAGGCCTGGAAAAGAAAATTCAAATGCTGACTTCTTTTCTAGAGAAGGGGCGGAGGATCGGGCTTCAGCCATGCGTGGCCCCAGACACACACTAACAGGGGAGGAATGTGACAGGGTGAATGAACGTCACCAGCCATATGCCTGGAAAAACCTTGGTTTAGGCTTGCAGTGCAGCAGTGACGAGGTTACGAAGTTGAGAAGTTGATAAGGGCTGCTTGTCATGCCTGTATGCCCGCAGACCTGGCAAGACCCCAATACTGAGGTGGGAACGGTATTACCACACACCCACAGCAGTGGGGGCAAGCCCGGAGTGTGGTATGGCGTTGTTGGGCCTGTTGGAAGATAGTTAGTAATACTTGCAATGCCTTGGTGGTATAGCGTAAGAATAGTGGTGTCCGTGCGCCAGAGTCCAGGGATCCGGAAAGCAGAGTAGTCAAGTTCGTAAGCCAAGTCCAGGGGTTACAGAGGTCAGCAAGGTAGAGTTCGTCAGCAGGGTTCAAGGGCAACAGAGAGCAGGGTAGTCAAGGACGAGCAGGGGTCAAACCAGGGAAATCCAAAGATAAGCAGGAGCAGGATTAGGCTGGAACACAGAGAGCGCAAAGCATAGTACTGCACACACAGGGATAACAGAAGCTATGCAGAGCAATGATAGAAAGGATAGACAGGGGTTATAAAGGAGGGAACACCAATAGAAGGGAGAGGAGGTGCAGAGGGTGAAGTGGGAGACAGCAGGGATAGGTTAGGAGGAGAAGAGGAGGAGACAGGGGCACCAATCAGAGAGATTGCTTGCAGAGCATGGGAGGAGGAGTCAGGAGACTGAAAAGCCCTAGAAAAGGAGCGTGTGCGCGCGCCCTCTGTAATCTGAGAGTGAGCTCGCACAGGCTGCGTCACGAGGCACGCGGAGCACCGTGCCGCGGGAACACCTGCGGAGGGGAATGGAGGAACTGAGGGAACAGGCACCAGAGGTGAGGGAATGGGAGCCGATACTGAGGGGGCTTCAGAGCGGGGAACGTCGCCGCAGGGGCTCGGGGACCACGTGGTTGCGCGAGTCTTGCGGGGCGCGCGCCGTGGTAGAGGGATGGCGTCAGAGGCTGCCAGAGAGGGACAGGAGTGGGTAAAAGAAGGGAGGTTGTCAGGGGAAGGAACAGAGAGGGTCACATCAGGGATACACGAAGGGGAAGGAATCCCCTGAAACGTCACACTGCTTAATTAGTCTTACCCCAACTGCATAATCAAGTTGTTAAAACCCCAGGCTGTACACACATGCAGGAGAGCTGGTGAGGAGACAGGACTGAAAATGCTGAAGAGATTACTGCTGTAAGGTCTGTGTTGCAAAGTACATGTGTGATGAACTGTCTGTCTCCTGCATACAAAAGAGAAGCTGCCTTATTTTTGTTTTGTCTGCTAAAGAGAAGCTATTTTGTTCTGTCTGCTAAAAATATGCTATTTTGTTTTGTCTGCTGAAGAAGCTATTTTCTTTTGTTTGCTGCTGAGAAGCTATTTGTTTTTGGTGTGCTGTATGTTTTAAGACTCAAATAAATAAGCCTTATCCAAAGAACCCGCGTGTGTGGTTGCATGTACCCTGCAACAAGCCTATTCACTAAACAGTGATAAAATCAGCGCATTTCCAATCGAATTTCCGTTGTTTTATCGCAATCTAAAACATGTGGGTCAAAACGGTATTCTCTAAGAAAAAACAGCATTTTTTTTATAGATCGACGACTTGTATTTTTCTAAGTGTTATCGCGCTACAAGTCCTATCAATTAGCAACTGTTTGTTGCAACTGCAACCTGGAACAGCTGCATGGAGATACTGCGTCTCCATCCATGGCTCTTACAAGCGATGGTGTAGTTTAAATATTAATTTTATTACTAGTGTACAGGAGCAGGGGGTCTCCTGAGCTGAACCGCATTGATTTCAGCCTTGAACACCCCCTTTTTCCCGAGATGCAGGCCCCGGTATGTTACACTATTAGTAAAAATCATGTTAAAGAAGCTTAATTACCTCAGTGGCTAACCGCTAAAGAAATGAAGGTGTTAAGGCACAGTATCTTGTTAATTGAGGTCATAGAGTATGAGTGAAAGGGGTACTTGATAAAGGGGGGGGTGGTGAGGCCTACCGGGAAGAATGTGGGAGGAGTTAACCCCTTCATTACCATAGTGGTGGTAACCCTAACCACCCACCCTGGGCCAAGTTCACCCAATCCGTCTGCCCCAATAAACATTAAAATACCGACTACCTACCAATGCACAACCCACCCCAACAACCCCCAACAACACCTTCCCCCCGCCCCCCAACACATACAGTACAGTATTGAGCAAAATTATTATTATCCAGATATGGATAATAATGCATTTGCCCTTTAAAAATAAAACATTACCAAGCCAGCATAAAGTAAATAAAAGTTGCACCTTACCCCTGCCAGGGTGAAAGCTGTACTCTTCTTCCTCCCCATCCTTGTCCTCCGCTGGCAGGAACATTACAGTTTTAAAAAAAAACTAATAGCCACAAACCCCTTAATCACCTTAGCGGTTCGTAACCACTAGAGTATTTAAGGGGTTAACCTTCCTCCCCCGCTACTCACCCGGGAGGCCTAACCACTCTCCCTGGGGCAACTACCACCACCATCCAATCCCTGCTACCCATTGATTGCACAGTGGTACACCATACCCAAATAATATAGGCATGATTTTTCACTGTGGCAGCCAATGGGCAACCAAAAAAAACAAACACCGAAAATACACTAGAATTAAATAAAAAAAACACCACAACAATGCAAGAATTAAAAAAACAAATAGCAAAAATGCACAACAATAAAAAAACAAGCAACAAAAATACATAACATGAAATAAAAACAAGCATTTGCCAAAAAAAGCATTGCTTGTCACTGTGCATATCTGTACCCATAAAGGGTATAGATAAACACATTGGCAGTCAATAGGCAACCAAAAAAATGTAAAAATACATAAAAAACATAAAACATACAAAAATAACATACAGTCAATGTTTTTCTTACCTTTGATGTCTTTACCCTCCGATTCCGACTGCAGCAGGAAACTCTTGATCCTCGACGCAATGCTCCTCAACTTCAGGTAACTTCTAATTATCTTCTTTCTTCTTTCTTGAGCTTTCTCTTCTTTCTTTGTAATCCAATCCATTGGCCGCACGTGATACAGGCGTCTTCTTGGGTTCAAATAAATTGGGACAGGCCTTATTTAAGGCCTGTTACGTCACATTTGAATGTCAGATGTTACACCCCCAATCCGATTAGATAGTGTACCATGTGTCAGATTCTTAATGGGCAAATGCAATATTATACATGTAACGGTTAGACACCCACCCAATCTCACATTGGCCCCTGTGGTCTACTAGCCCCATTACATGCCTGTGTATGTTGTGGTGCACCTGCTGGCTTACAGGACTCCTGAGTCTCCCACTGGGTTGGGGGATATCAGCACGACAGGCATCTGAGGTAGTGTGACCTGAGCCATCTTTGGTTAATATAACTTTTACCCATTCCTGTAGTTGGTACAGGGGGTGGGTGAAGGTGGTATACATGGTTACATAGTTACATAGTTACATAGTAGATGAGGTTGAAAAAAGACATAGGTCTATCAAGTTCAATCTATGCTAAATTTAGACAACAGATACTTTATCCTATATCTATACTTACTTATTGATCCAGAGGAAGGCAAACAAAAAGCCCCATTAAGGGGAAAAATTAATTCCTTCCTGACACCAAGAATTGGCAATCGGATTAATCCCTGGATCAACATCCTTCCCATGTATACTTATTTGGTATATCCCTGTATACCTTTCCCATCTAAAAAGATGTCCAAACTTTTTTGAACAAATCTATTGTATCTGCCATCACAGTCTCCATGGGTAATGAATTCCACATTTTAACTGCCCTTACTGTAAAGAACCCTTTCCTTTGTTGCTGTGAAATTTCCTTTCCTCCAACCTTAAGGGATGGCCCTGAGTCCTTAGTACTGCCCGTGGGATGAATAGTTCTTTTGAAAGCTCCTTGTATTGTCCCCGAATATATTTGTATGTACCCCAGGGGTGTTTTGGCCTTATGGGAGGGTAGCGCGAGGGATTAACCCTTCCATTACCTTAGAGGTTGTAATTGTTGGTGTTTGTTTGCTTGTTTGTTTTTAATGGTGCCCATTGACTGCCAATGCGTTTATTTATTTCCCTTTGAGTGTATAAATATGCACAGTGAAAAGCAATGTATTTTTTAGCAAATGCTTGTTTTTATTTAATTGTTATGTTTTGGCTTTGTGGTTTTTATTATTTAAATGCTTTGACTTTGTGGTTGAGGAAACACCGCTTTTGTACAGTGGCGACACAGTTTATCGCACTGCGGCCAGATCCGCAAGCCGGGAGATTTCCCGGCTTGCTAGTGGCCGCCCCTCGGCGTGCCGCGCGTCATAGACGCGCGGTCACGCGTCTTCGGGAGCGTGCGCCCCCTGCACGCGCGTCCAGGGGCTCCCCGAGGGAGCCCTGGTGTCCCGCGATCGCGGGACAGCGGCAGGGGGTTCCGGGGGACCCGGCGGACCCGGCAGCGGTAGGGAGAGCGCCCCGATCGGAGGGCGCTCTTCCGCTGCTTCGGCGCGCACCCGTCACTCTCGGGCGCGCGCCAGGCTACTGCTGCGGCCAAGAACGGGCAAATGCTCGAATAAACTTGGCCGCAGCAGTATATCATCAGTGCTAACGGCCATTACAGTTAAGACAATGCCATTTCTGGCCAATAACAGCACTTAGTGAGCTTTGAAGGTACATGTCAGCACTTAAATAGGTGTTAAAATTAATTTAAATTAATGTCTCTGTAAGTCAATAATTGAGTCAGGGATGTTTAAAAAGCTGTCCAAAGTTTCTGGAAGATGTCCAAGGTGCTGCTGAAATTCAATTCCATTCATTCATGATACTCAAACACAGCATTATCTTACCACTAAGGTTGTCTTTAACTTAATTTACCATTCTTATCCATAGCTTAATTATTTTCTGAATGAATCTTTTTAGCTCCAAACTTTTCTCTTTAATTGTGTACGTGCTTTCTGTCAAAAGGGAATTAACATTCTGAGTTATTTTTTAATGCAGATAAGATTTTGATCTTATAATTTAAATAATTGAAAGTACAGTACAGTATGTCATTTACAATCTATTTAGCAAAAATAATATGGTTTATGTCTGTTCTCATTGTCCAGTAAAGAATCAGAAAAAAGTAAAGTTTAAACAGGACACGAGTAGTTACAGTGGCGGCCGATCTGAGTCTAAGGGCATCATGCAGTAAGCAGCGAAAAAATGCATTAGCCAGTTTAGCAATTAGCCATGTTTTTGGCGTGTTAAACTCGCTGTATGCTGTAAGGGGCGAATCCCTGGCGAATGAATGCGCCACCACCATTTGATAAAATGGCTAGTAACCGGTGGCTAGACGGCTGCCTGGGCGAGAAGCTGCTGAGAAGCCGTCCCCTGCTGAGATGTGTTTGCAGCAGAGAGAGATCCGCTGCTCTCTCGGCGCAAACATCGGCACATTAAAAATTATTGTTAAAACCATTTTTATTCATAGTGTACATGTGCAGGGGGTCTCCGGAGCTGAACCGCATTGGTTTCAGGTCCGGGGACCCCCTGCTTCCCGAGATACAGGCACTTTATGAGGTGCCGGTATCCCTCTGCATTTAAAGGTCCCGATCACGTGACCGCGGAATGTAAACAAAGCAGAGGGATACCGGCACCCCATAAAGGGGCCTGTATCTTGGAAATCAGAGGGTCCCCCGACCTAAAACCAAAGCGGTTCAGCTCCGGAGACCCTCTGCACATCTACACTATGACTAAAACACACATATCAATAAAGACTTGTTCCTTACATTTGCGGCTATCTGCTATGGTAGCGAAGCAGCATGAATATTTTTTTAATAATACTTTACAGTGAGCAGGGGATCCCCCGAGCTGAACCGCATAGCTTTGTGGACCATGGACCCCCTGCTTCCCGAGTTACAGGCCCCAGTATGTGTGATCAGGTGGGCAGTGTCGCCGCCATGTTTATAGCGTCCCATACGCTACGTGCCCGCAATAAACATGGCGTCGACACTGTAACCGATGCCCCAAATCGGGGCCTGTAACTAGGGAAGCAGGGGGTCTCTGACCCACAAATCAATGCGGTTCAGCTCAGGGGACCCCCTGCTCCCGCACAATATTATTAAAATACATTCATGCTGCTTCATTACCATAGTGGATAGCCGCTAAGGCAATGAAGGGGTAAACACATAATAGCATGTTTATTGGGGACAAATGCCCCCAATAAACATTGCAATACACAACATACAATACAGTAATGGGCAAATTTACTATGATCCACAAATGGATAATAGTACAGTTGTCCATTTAAAATACATACAGAACAATAAATACATTAAATACATATAGCACTCACCCATGTCCGGCTGCCACGATGAAGGGCATCCTCATCTTCATCCTGCCCATGCCCCATCCGCTTCTGCAAAACAGACACAAGAATAAAAACATCCAATGTAATGTCCCCTACCCCCTTAATCACCCGCTAGAGTCATTAAGGGGTTAACCCACCCTCACTCACATAACCTACTCCACTACCCCCCCACCCCATGAGGCCTAACCACCCTCACCCACTACCAACAAGGGAGGCCTACCCACATACCTTTGGTACCAATACCCCCTCCCCCCACCCCAACACATACAGTACAATAATGTGCCAAATAACTATTATCCAAATAGGGATAATACATTATTTGGCCATTATTAAACACATTAACTAGCATAGTAAAATAAAGAAAATTCTACTAACCTATTTACTGTCCTGTATTGTACATTATTGTACTGTATGTGTTGGGGTGGGGGGAGGGGGTATTGGCCCCAAGGGTATGTGGCAGGACTCCCTTGTGGGTAGTGGGTGAGGGTGGTTAAGCCTCAGGGGGTGGAGGGTAGTGGGGTAGGGTATGTGGGTGATGGTGGGTTAACCCCTTAATGACTGTAGCGGTTAATAACCGCTATGGTGATTAAGGGGTTAGGGGACATTACATTTGATGTTTTTATTCTTGTGTCTGTTTTGCAGAAGAGGATGGGGCATTAGCAGGATGAATATGAGGATGCCTTCATCGTGGCAGCCAGACATGGGTGAGTGCTACATGTATTTAATGTCTTTATTGTTCTGTATGTATTTTAAATGGACACATGCACTATTATCCATTTGTGGATAATAGTCATTGTGCCCATTACTATACTGTATGTTAGGGGGGTAGCATAGCTGCACACTTGCACTAATGTGTACAATATAACTAATCAAGAGCATGGTTGTTGTATGCGTGGTGTTAGTACAGTATACAGTACGTGCGCTTTCCAGAGAATTTGGCAGCAACAGGCCCTGCCCATGGAGCTCACAATCTATTTTTGGTGCCTGAGGCACAGGGAGATAAAGTGACTTGCTTTTTATGTACTGTATTTTTGGGTGTATTTTGGGGTGTATTGATCAAATTAGTATGATGAACTGCCTTGTGAAATTACTGTCCTCTACTCTTACAGTATGTAATTTCTTTGAACTGCAGCACAACTAATCCTTCATCCCTCCCCCACGCACACACAACTCTTTCTCGACAGACACCTCCACAAGTCTTCATTTTCTGAGTTTGTCATTGTGTTTTTTTGTCATTCCGCCCGAGCCCGAGCCGAGCGTCAATCGCCTCACTGTGCTTGCGTGTACTCTAAGCCTCTTTGAGATTGGAGCTAGCTGCTTACTGCGCATGAGTCACCCCACCCCCTCTCTCCACGAGTCATTCATTTTCTGAGTTAGGTCATTGTGTATTAATCCGTCCCTAGCCGAGTGTCATCGCCTCACTGCGCCTGCGTGTACTCTAAAGCCTCTTGAGATGGGAGCTAGCTGATTACTGCACATGACTCAACCCGCCTCCACACCCTTTAGGGCTTTGTTTATGGTAACGCTTTGGAAAATCCCTCCTCGAATTTGAAATGTAATCTGATTTGCACAGCATTGTGAGAATTTGGAGTAAAAAACAACCTTAACTGATTCTGTTGTTTTTGTCATTCATTCTTATACTGTAGGGGTGGGGGGGGTGGTTGTTGTAATGATTATGATTATCAGGAATGTGAATAAAATATTATTTTATTTTTCAGGAACAAAAATACAAATATTAAAATAATCATGAATAATACATAAGTGCAGTCTTTATGTAATTCTTCTGGCAGATTAAATTGGATAAACATTTAGAAAACATTTGTAAACATGGAGAAACATGATTATGCACTTCGTGTGTGATCCAGGGGGAGCATGTGAAGTAAATAGAACAAAACAAATCTAGTGTAGACTGTTTGATAATGAATAGATTAATACAATGTGTATCTTGGCTCTATGTAGCCTACCCCACTATGTAGACAAAAAACGGGCAGTGTGACACAATGGTCTAGCGGAATGGACCTGTAGATTCTGAAGTGGTGTAGACCCCCCAATCTCAGCAGATCATATGATATGTGGGAGAAAAGTATCCATAGTGCAGACCAATCATGTAAAAAACTTAACTTTATGTGGTTTAAAAAATGAACACTTACAATAAAACAATGAAATCACGCATGAATCACATAAATGTGATGGAAGAGAGTAGACTGTGGATTTTGGGCTCACCCACCACCTCCGGTGCGCATGCGATGCGTGATGCTGCTACGCTGGACGTTCCCTCCTCTCAGCCCCCTCCGGGGTGCTCGGGCGTCGCACGCTCCAGTCCCCGCGATGGACCTGGTTTGGTGTATATCTTTAGCTCCCTCAGATGCGCGTCGTCAAGTCCCATCCGGTGACTCCGATCCGTCACTTCCGGATTAATCTTTCAAAAAAGTACTATCCGAAGCAGAAATTTCATTATTGAACAAATGTCTCAAATACGCACCAGTTGCGGACTTTGATTTATTTAGTACTGCTATTGATGTTCATAATTTGTGCGAAAACTGACACTGGAAATTTCTCCACAGGATACAACGGAACATATATTATCTTCTGATAGTACAGATCTTCACATGTGAGGACTCTGAGTCTGTTTCTGATATATTACCATCGGGTCCGTCTGCCACCTTTTCTCTGCCCCCAGCTCGTCTGTCTTCATTCAGTGACTTTGTACACTGAGGGACATGGACGACCTGTGGGGGAGCAGGCTGGTCAGATGGACATTACATATTCTCTCTCTTTTAGTGAATGGAATTCTCATCTTAAGAAAATTCAGTCTTTTATTCCATGCATGCAAGGGGTCCGCCTACTTTACCGTTGTTAAAATTTGGTGATTCGTGATCTTAGATTACTTTCACAAGGTTTCTCCTTTATTTCTGGCCAGAAGGTCAGGAAGTTTAACTTTAAGATGAAGAGCACTTAAGTCTCTACAGATGATCAATCAATAGTGATCAAGAATGCGGCAAAGGGGGGTGTGGTGGTGCAGGATAGGGGTCAGTACCTCAGAAGGCTAACCGCCAACTCGGGGATGTCTCCCCTAGTCAGTACTGCCTCAGGACCCTACCAGTCTTTCTCTTGGCCACTATTGGATCTGGTAATATGTACTGTATTTTTGGGTTGTATTTGGGGTTTATTGATCAAATTATTATGATGAACTGCCTTTTGAAATTACTGTCCTCTACTCTACAGTATGTATTTCTTTGAACTGCTGCACAACTAATCCTTCATCCCTCCCACGCACACACAAACTCTTTTCGACAGACACCTCCACGAGTCATTCATTTTCTGAAGTTAGTCATTGTGTTTTTATTCCGTCCCGAGCCCGAGCCGAGCGTCAATCTCCTCACTGTGCTTGCGTGTACTCTAAGCCTCTTTGAGATTGGAGCTAGCTGCTTACTGCGCATGAGTCACCCAACCCCCCCCTCTCCCCAGAGTCATTCATTTTCTGAAGTTAGTCATTGTGTTATTAATCCGTCCCTAGCCGAGCGTCAATTGCCTCACTGCGCCTGCGTGTACTCTAAGCCTCTTTGAGATGGGAGCTAGTTTACTGCACATGACTCAACCCCCCCCTCCCAACCCTTGAGGCTTTTTTTACGGTAACGCTTTGGAAAATCCCTTCTCGAATTTGAAATGTAAATCTGATTTGCACAGCATTGTGAGAATTGAGAGTAAAAAACCCTAACTGATTCATGTTGTTTTGTCATTCATTCTTATACTGTAGGGGGGGGGGGGGGTGTGTTGTGTTCAATGATTATGATATCAGGAATGTGAATAAATATTTATTTTATTTTTCAGGAACAAAAAATACAAATATTAAAATAATTCATGAATAACATAATGCAGTCTTTATTAAGTTCTTCTGGCAGTAAAATTGGATAAACATTTAGAAAACATTTGTAAAACATGGAGAAACATGAATTTGCACATTTATAAGAATATTATTTAATATATATATACATTGAATATATATTATATATTATATAGTATATATAATATAGATATATATATATATATATATATATATAATTATAAGTATACATAGTAATTTTTTTTTTTCCTCTTTATCTTGTTCACTCATTCCGTGTACAGTAGTTCATTGAAGAGGAGAGGTTTTCTGTACATCAATACTGCTGTTTATATACTGTACTTTTACTGTAACAAACAGTAGACTGGACACAAAACCCACACCTCCCCCCAGGCCACCCTTTTTTCCTGAAACGACAAAAACAAAAATATTGGCAGTTACAGTGTGCGTACTGTATTATGGCATTGTGTGATGTACTACTGTAGATGGCTGGTGCTGCTTTCTCTGAAGAAAAAAATTGAGCAGTTAGTAGGCAGCTACTGTAGTATCGTCAAACTATTCTATACTGGAACTACTGTATACTCTGACTACTGTTAATACTATGTACTGTAACCTGAGGCTGGTGCTGCTGCTCTCTGTAAAGAAAAACTGTAACTACTGTATACTCTGACTATTGGGAAGAAATAAAGGAGTGTTGGCATTTGTTTATTTTATGATAAAGAATTTGTTTCTACATTGTACAGTATTTGTAAATAAATGTTTGTGTACTTACTCCACCAAGAAAAGAACATGTTAATTTGTTTACATTGTTCCATTGGCTCCTTTGCTAGTGTAACAAAATACATTTTTCTAGAATGTCGAGGCATACTGCACTGTATACTGTAGGCATGCTCATTATAGAGGTAGTAAAAAAAATTGAAGACACATACTGTACTGTACTGTATGTACTGGCACTGTAATAATAGTAGAATAAATGCATAGTTTTTTTATTTTCGGGTTTATTACACAGTATACTGTATATAAAAATTATTGTATACTGTACCGCCGGAAAACATCAGCCACTGTTTCAGGTACAGTATTCTATCCTAATCAATAACAACGGCCACTAAACTGTAGACTCTCCGGTATGTGCTTTTTAAATCCGATTCAGCAATGTACAGGCATTGTTACACAATGCGATTTAGCCATAGAAATCCCTCCATTAGCCGTTTTCTTTTCTGAGGAAAAACAAAAAGAAAAGTTTTTACTGTAATGGTCAGCCCCCTAAGACCCTCCCAGCTAGTCCCACCAACAAAATTTTCTCAGGGGGCTCTCCCTGTTCACATGCGCACGCGCCTACCGTCGATGTACTGACAACGCATATGCGTTTCAAGAAGGTTCCAATGCGCTGCGCCCAGCGTTCCACCAATTGTTCAGTATCTGCAGTACAGTACGTTTAGAAGCCGCTCAGCCAATGATATTGCTTACAGAGAATCGCTTGACTTTCGAATTGCACCGATATTGATACTGCATTGTCAAAATAAAACACAGAAAATAATACGGCAACAATACTAACAATACTCACCATAGAATTTCCCATTCAGCTGGCGCCGGCGCCGGTCCACTGCCATTCCAGTGTTCTTGATCATCCACTCGATAGTTTGCAGCGGGACTAGTCCACCTGTAGTCAGCTGATGAGGCTGGAATATTGCTTAGGTAACATGCAAGCTTGATCGAAACTGCACGCGAAATCCGGCTCGACTTGCTTGATAGACTGCAAGGGTTGTCCACTACGTGTGACCGTCATTGAAGCTGTTGCTGGTGGCATTGCTTGGCAGCAACTGTCTTTCTTAGTTGTTTTAACACGACCCTTCGCCTTTTGCCATCATCATAGCTACAGGAAAAGCCAGTGATACCACCAATACCCTCCAACAAATTGTGCTCAATAGATAAAAACAGGGTTCGCTACATAACCTTTTCCTTATGCACGCTTCCACGTATGAGGAGCTGGCGAAAATTTGTAAAAGTCATAGTTTTCGATAAAGCCAGCATATTAGGACATATAAGGACAGCATATTATATGGTTGGGC
>CM071571.1:155879933-156060322 GCA_036426205.1 Ascaphus truei
TAAAACTAACTTTATGTGGTTTAAAAATGACACTTACAATAAAAACAATGAAATCAAGCATGAATCACATAAATGTGAGGAAGAGAGTAGACTGTGGATTTGGGCTCACCCACCACCTCAGGTGCGATGCGAGTGCGTGGGATGCTGCTACGTGGACGTTCCCTGCCTCTAGACCCCGCGGGGTGCTCGGGCGTCGCACCGCTCCAGTCCCCGCGATGGACGCTGGTTTGGTGTATATATCTTGCCCTCAGATGCGCGTCGTCAAGTCCCATCCGGTGGATCCGATCGTCACTTCCGGATTAATCTTTCAAGAAAAAAGTACTATCCGAAGCAGAATTTCATTATTGAACAAATGTCTCAAATACGCACCAGTTGCGGACTTTGATTTATTTAGTACTGCTATTGAAGTGTTCATAAATATGTGCGAAAACTGACACTAAGAAATTTCTCCACAGGAATACAACGGAACATATATTATTTCTGATAGACAGATCTTCACATGTGGAGGACTCTGAGTCTGTTTCTGATATATTACATCGGATGGGTCCGTCCTGCCAGCTTTCTCTGCCCCCGCAGCTCGTCTGTCTTCATTCAGTGACTTTTGTACACTGAGGGACATGGACGACCTGTGGGGGGAGCAGGCTGGTAGATGGACCATTACATATTCTCATCTTTTAGTGAATGGAATTCTCATCTTAAGAAAAATTCAGTCTTTTATTCACATGACAAGGGGTCCGTCCCTACTTACCATGTTCGAAAATTGGTGATTCGTGATCTTAGATTACTTTCACACGGTTTCTCCTTTATTTTGGCCAGAGAGGTCAGGAAGTTTAACTTTAGATGAAAGGGCAGCACTTAAGTCTCTACAAGATGACAATCAATAGTGATCAAGAATGCGGACAAGGGGGGGTGTGGTGGTGCAGGATAGGGTCAGTACATCCGTCAGAGGCTTACCGCAATCGGGGATGTCTCCTCCTAGTCAGTACTGCCTCAGGACCTACCAGTCTTTCTCTTGGGCCACTATTGGATCTGGTAATATGTACTGTATTTTGGGTTGTATTTTGGGTTTTATTGATCAAATTATTATGATGAACTGCCTTTTGAAATACTGTACTCTACTCTACAGTATGTAATTCTATTGCAACTGTCTGCACAACTACTCCTTCACTCCTCCCCCACGCACACACAAACTCTTTTCGACAGCACCTCCACAAGAGTCTTCATTTTCTGAAGTTATTCATTGTGTTTTTATTCCGTCCCGAGCCCCGAGCCGAGCGGTCAATCGCCTCACTGTGCTTGCGTGTACTCTAAGCCTCTTTGGGATTGGAGCTAGCTGGTATCTGCGCATGAGTCACCCAACCCCCCCCTCTCCACAGAGTCATTCATTTTCTGAAGTTAGTCATTGTGTTATAATCCGTCCCTAGCCGAGCGTCAATCGCCTCACTGCGCCTGCTGCGTGACTCAAGCCTCTTTGAGATGGGAGCTAGTTGATTACTGCAATGACTCAACCCCCCCTCCCAACCCTTTGAGGCTTGTTTACGGTTACGCTTTGGAAAATCTCTTCTGAATTTGAAATGGAAATCTGATTTGCACAGCATTGTGAGAATTGAGAGTAAAAAAAAACCCTTAACTGATTCATGTTGTTTTGTCATTCATTCTTCTACTGTAGGGGTGGGGGGGGGGGGGGTGGTTTGTTGTCAATGATTATGATTATCGGAATGTGAATAAATTTATTTTATTTTTTCAGGAACAAAAAAAAAATAACAAATTTAAATAATATGAATAATACATAATGCAGTCTTTATTAAGTTCTTCTGGCAGATTAAAATTGGATAAACATTTAGAAAACATTTGTAAACATGGAGAAACATGAATTATGCACATTTATAAGATATTATTTAATAATAATTATACATGTATATAATATATATATATATATAGATAGATATATATATATATATACTATATATATATCGTATACATAGTATATTATTTTCCGTCTTTATTTGTTCCTCATTCCTGTACAGAGTTCATTGAGAGAGGGGAGAGGTTTCTGTACATCAATACTGACGTTATATACTGTACATTTTACTGTACAACAGAATTAGAACTGGACACAAAACCCCCACCTCCCCCAGGCCACCCTGTTTTTTCCTGAAACGACAAGGACAACAAAAAATTAGTGAGCAGTTATGTGCGTACTGTATTATGGCATTGTGTGATGTACTACTGTAGATGGCTGGTGCTGCTTTCTCTGAAAGAAAAAAATTGAGCAGTTAGTAGGCAGCTACGTTAGTACAGTCAAATAGTCTATACTGGAACTGTATATCCTGACTACTGTTAATACTATTACTGTAACCTGATGGCTGGTGCTTGTGTGGCGTCCTGTAAAGAAAAAACTGATAGACTACTGTATACCTGACTATTGGGAAAGAAATAAAGGGAGATGTTGCATTTGGTTTATTTATAATAAAGAATTGTTTTCTACATTGTACAGTATTTGTAATATAAATGTTTTGTACTACTCACCAAGAAAGAAACATGTTAATTTGTGTTTACAGTTGTTCCATTGGGCTCCTTGTGTAGTGTTGTAACAAAATACAGTGTTGCTAGAATGTCGAGGCATACTGCTCTGTGTAGACTGTAGGCATGCCCGTATAAGAGTGAGTAAAAAAAAAATGAAGACACATGACTGTACTGTACTGTATGTACTGGCACTGTAATACATGTGAGAATAAATGCATAGGTTTTTAGTTTTCGGGGGTTTGTTTACACAGTTATACTGTATATAAAAAAAGTATTGTATATCGTTACCGCCCCGGGAAAACATCAAGAGATGTTTCAGGGTGACAGTATTCTATCCATCAATAACAACGGCCACGCTAAACTGTTAGTACTCCGGGTATGTGGCTTTGTAAATCCACGATTCAGCAATGTTACAGGCATTGTTACACGAGTGCGATATTAGCCATAGAAATCCCTCCATTAGCCGTGTTTCTTTTCTGAGGAGAAAAAAACAAAGAAGGAGAAAGTGGGTTTGGTACGTGAATGTGTCAGCCCCGTAAAGGGGACGGAGCTCCCCAGAGTGGGGTGTGGAGTGTCACCAACCGTAGTTTTCGTCAGGGGGCGTTTGTTTTTCTCCTTGGTTCAGAGATGAGGACACGGTGCTGGCCTAGCCTGTCTGAGTGGTGACGGTAGCTGTACACGTCTTATATATGGTTGTTGTTCAAGAATGGCTTTGTGTCCAATGCGGGCGAGGCGCCCGAGCCATGCCGTGTTCCAAGAAGATGGGTTTGGTCAGGTATCATGCAGTTAACAGCGTACTGTAGAAGCGGAGCGCCAGCCAATGATATTAGGGCTTAACAGGAGGAATCGTCTTTGACGTTTCGAAGTAATAGCAGCCGAGGTATGTGTACTGGTGCTGTCAAAATAAAACACAGGAAATAGATACAGGGGGATACTAATATGTAACAATTACTCACCATAGAATTTCTCAATTAAGCGTGGCGCACCACCTCGTTGGCGGCTCGGTCCAGCTGGGCCAGTCGCATGGTTCTTGCTCATCCACGGTCGAGTAGTTGTGGGGCAGCGGGACTAGGCATCCTGTTGAGGTCAGTCTGTTGATGAGGTAGTGGGGAAATGCTTGAGTGGTACATTGCAAGCGGTGTGATCGAAACTGCAGATGCGGCCGAAATCCGGGCTCAGACTTGCTTGTGGTATGGAGACTGGGCGAAGGGTTGGTCACTTGTGAGCGGTTGGGGATCCGTCAGCTGGAAGCGTTGCGTGGGTGTGCGATTGGGGCGTGGCATGGCAACTGGTCGTTCTTAGTGGTGTTTAGACGACGGGACCAGTCGACTGTTGTGCCATTTCATCATTTAGACTACAGGAAAAAAGCCAGTGATACACGCATGGATACCTCTTCCAGACATGTAATTGTGGCTCATCCTGATAAAAACAGGGGGTTCGCTCCATAACCTGTGTCCTTAGTGCACGCGTTCTTCACGGTTTCTGGAGTGGGCGGGCGAAGAACCCTTTGTGAAGAAGGGTCCTGGAGTTTTGCATACAGCCAGCAATTCGGGGCATATACGGCCCGCTGATCTAGGTGTTCGTGTGTGATCCAGGGGGAGCATGGAAGTAAAATAGAACAAAACAGAATCTAAGTGTAGACTGTTTGATAATGAATAGATTAATACAATAGTGTATCTTGGCTCGTATGTGTAGCCTACTCACAGGATGTAGACAAAAAACGGGCAGTGTGACACAATGGTCTCAGCGGAATGGACCTGTAGATTCTTGATGTGGTGTAGACCCCCAATCTCAGCAGGACAGCATGTGATATGTGGGAGAAAAAGTATCCATAGTGCAGACCAATCATGTAAAAAACTTTACTTTATATGGTTTAAAAATGAACACTTACAATAAAAACAATGAAATCAAGCATGAATCACATAAATGTGATGGAAGAGGGTAGACTTTGGATTTTGGGCTCACCCACCACCTCCGGTGCGCATGCGATGCGTGGGATGCTGCTAGGCTGGACGTTCCCTCCTCTCAGCCCCCTCCGGGGTGCTCGGGCGTCGCACACTCCAGTCCCCACGATGGACGCTGGTTTGGTGTATATCTTTAGCTCCCTCAGATGCGCGTCATCAAGTCCCATCCGGTGGACTCCGATCCGTCACTTCCGATTAGGTCGCGATACGTCACTTCCGGTGGAGGGCTCCCAATCTTCGTCCCTGCTTCCCTCTTCCAGTAGGCGGGTACCACTCTACGCGTTTCGCCAATCGGTGCGTGGCTTCGTCAGGACAAATCGCGACCAAATCGGAAGTGACGGATCGGAGTCCAACGGATGTGACTTGATGACGCGCATCTGAGAGAGCTAAAGATATACACCAAACCAGCGTCCATCGCGGGGACTGGAGCGTGCGACGCCCGAGCACCCCAGAGGGGGCTGAGAGGAGGGAACGTCCAGCCTAGCAGCATCCCACGCATCGCATGCGCACCGGAG
The DNA here is from genome assembly GCA_036426205.1 of Ascaphus truei. Lineage (NCBI taxonomy): Eukaryota > Metazoa > Chordata > Amphibia > Anura > Ascaphidae > Ascaphus > Ascaphus truei. The sequence goes on from CM071571.1 coordinate 155,884,939, forward strand.
GTGGTGGGTGAGCCCAAAATCCAAAGTCTACCCTCTTCCATCACATTTATGTGATTCATGCTTGATTTCATTGTTTTTATTGTAAGTGTTCATTTGTAAACCATATAAAGTTAAGTTTTTTACATGATTGGTCTGCACTATGGATACTTTTTCTCCCACATATCATATGCTGTCCTGCTGAGATTGGGGGTCTACACCACATCAAGAATCTACAGGTCCATTCCGCTGAGACCATTGTGTCACACTGCCCGTTTTTTGTCTACATCCTGTGAGTAGGCTACACATACGAGCCAAGATACACTATTGTATTAATCTATTCATTATCAAACAGTCTACACTTAGATTCTGTTTTGTTCTATTTTACTTCCATGCTCCCCCTGGATCACACATGAATCTGCACTGGTATAGCATGCCTGTTAATTATTTTTTACCATATTCCATGTATTTTCTTTAAAGGTTTATTATTTATTTTCCTTTATTGTTTTTTTTGCTTAGTATCTGTATTAACGACCGGCCGGTTGAAGATCACTATGGGTACCTCGTCCCCATAGTGGTCATATTATCTTTAGTACTGATCATATTATGTTTGGGTCTTATATGGTAATTTAGTTTTCCTTTGGGTCTGTCCATATTTTATTTATATTTTTTGTCTAGTCAGGCAGGTTTTCAGTCAGCTGTTTCTGTTTTTCATTATTATTATTTTTTGATTTAATAAATTACTATCATTATTTTGCATAATTTGTCTGAGTGCTCTTTAGAGGTTTCTTTTTCTGCGTTTATATATATATATATATCTCCTCCTAGTCAGTACTGCCTCAGGACCCTACCAGTCTTTCTCTTGTGTCACTATTGGATCTGGTAGACCTAGGTACTTCTACCAATGTACTTTCTAAAGTGGAGGCAGACTTTATTATTAATAAAAATCTGGTTATCCCCATCCTTCACATCTCCCAAAGGTCCTTAAGACATTGGTCGATCCCCCTGGTCGGCCAATAGTCTCCAGTATTGGATATTTGGGAGATGGTCTTTCAGGTTATGGGGACAGATACTTACAGCCGTATGTTAGGAACTTGCCCTCCTTTATCCTCGACTCGGGAGACCTAATGAGACAGATTCAGGCTATCACCTGGAAACAAACTTACGTCTGGGTTACTCTAGACGTAACATCCCTTTATACCATTATAAGACACGAATTGGGATTGGCGGCTGTGAGGAATTTCATAGAGGGTCCAGACAATTTGATATTCATTACCACATTTATTACAGAAGCTATCACATTTTTACTAACGCACAATTATATTTTGTTTGAGCACAAGTTTTATTTACAATTAAAAGGCACGGCTATGGGGACGAGTTTCGCCCACTCTTATGCTAATTTGTTTATGGGGTGCTTGGAATCACAATTTATTTACAGTACTAACAAACCTTTCAGAGACAATATCATTTTTTACAAAAGGTTTATTGATGACCTGATCTTGGTTTGGGAGGGTAACACGAGCACTCTGAACACTTTTTTCAATTATATTAATAATAACACTTTAGATTTAAAATTCACTTATGATTTCAATGTACAACAGATCAAATTTCTGGACCTTCATTTATATATTGACTTGAATCAAAAAATACAAACAGACACTTTCAGGAATGAGAATTCAAGAAACTCCTTCCTGAGAGCAGACAGCTGCCATCCAAATTCATTGATTAAGGGGATCCCCAAAGTGTGCAAGTCCTGTTTAAAAGATTTATTCAGTGGCCTTAAGCAGTGATACGTTTGGTATGTTCCTGATGTGCAAGTCCTGTTTAAAAGATTTACTCAGTGGCCTTAAGCAGTGATAAGTTTGGTATGTTCCTGACGTGCAAGTCCTGTTTAAAAGATTTACTCAGTGGCCTTAAGCAGTGATAAGTTTGGTATGTTCCTGACGTGCAAGTCATGTTTAAAAGATTTACTCAGTGGCCTTAAGCAGTGATAAGTTTGGTATGTTCCCCTGAGTGCAAGTCCTGTTTAAAAGATTTACTCAGTGGCCTTAAGCAGTGATAAGTTTTGGTTGTTCCTGATGTGCAAGTCCTGTTTAAAGATTTACTCAGTGTCCTTAAGGCATGAAGTTTGGTATGTTCTGATGTGCAAGTCCTGTTTAAAAGATTTACTCAGTGGCCTTAAGTCTGATAAGTTTGGTATGTTGTCCTGATGTGCAAGTCCTGTTTAAAAGATTTACTCAGTGGTCTAAGCAGTGATAAGTTTGGTATGTTCCTGATGTGCAAGTCCTGTTTAAAAGATTTACTCAGTGGCCTTAAGCAGTGAAAAGTTTGGTATGTTCCTGATGTGCAAGGCCGTTTACAAGATTTACTCAGTGGCCTTAAGCAGTAATAGTTGGTATGTTTGAATATCAAAAGGTGTTTTTTTTCTCCCTCTTAACTCTGTGCTGTTAATTGACCAACTGGACAAGCTGATTTATTGGGGTGGGGGGAGGGCCATGTGTGCTTTGGATGTTTTAAAACACATATTCCCCTGCATTGGCAAGGTAGCATTGGCATCTTAAGAGTGATGCTTTAAAGTGATCGTTTTAAGTGACAATAATAGTTAGACTATAGTTACAATAAGTGATCATTTTAAATGACAATAATAGTTACTATAGTTACAATAAGTGAATCATTTTAAGTGACAATAATAGTTGACTATATGTTTGATAGAGGTGACTGGGACTGCATCCTTTCTGCAAACTCTTACTCAAGGCAACAAACGTGAGCTTATATGACCACACATTGAACCCATGCTTGTAACCTGCATATTTTAACCCCCACACCCCTTTACAACTTATTTCATCTTGCAGCCTCTCCCAAAACTGACTGCACAAAAATAACTCCCAAACCACTCAGCCCACTGAAACCCAGAACTGACTCTAGCATTGCAATGCAGCAAAGATTTGACAAAGAACAGGAACCGCCCTGCTGTTAGTCTGTACACACTCACAACAGCTCCATGCAGAACTGCCTACCTCTGGCATCATGAACCTGCTATGTATCTTAACTTTTTCTTCTCCTGGCTCATGGAGATGTTACTCTCCCTCTATACACTACAAAACTCCTCCATCCTGGCCCACCACCAACATCACCATACACCCTGGACTACTCAAAAGCCTTTCACTATCTATGGATGATGGTGGAGAACTCTAAAAACAAGCACACCAACCACTGCTCACTTCTATGGCAAACTCCACAAATTTACAAGTTGCACAAACTACCCAAATTTCTGCTCATACTATTACTCTCTTTAGCAGGTGATATTGAACCTAATATGTAGAAGTGTGTAGTGCTCCAAAAAACAGCCTATTATTTTGAAAATACACTTGATTGAAGATTCCTGCAAATGTGTACTCCCCAATGGATAAACACAAGTTGTGGCCCAAATAAGTTTAACAATCAAAGCTCCAGGAAAAAACCGACTAGTGGACTAGGGTCCCCACAAGCACTGTAGTAAGCGGACGCTGTTCCTGAAAGTTTCAGGACGTGAATGCTGATGAATTGCAGCACGCTTCAGAGGACTATAAAAAACGGGTAGGTGAGTACTTTAAAGGCACCTTGATAAAGAGCTCACGCTCGAAAACGCATTGGTGGGGGGCCATGTACCCCAAATGTGGCTTTTTTGCTGGAATCCATTTAAATAATTCTTTTTTATGGGCACACGCTCTTGGATGCTTTTTATTTTTATTTGTTCTTTGGTCCTGTACTTTGGTGTCTGCTTTTTCCGATCTATCCTTCTGATATTGAACCTAACCCACGGTCTCCATTTCAAATCGTCCCATGCCCCTGAGAATTCCACCTTTAATTCCAAAAAGGGCTATCTGTCGCCCATATAAAGCCTGCTGTCCAAACTGGACGAACTAGGGCATGGTGCCTTATGCATAAACCCAAAGCCATAGTTCTTACAGAACACATGGCTAACCCATAAACCCCTAATGCAATATCGCCATTCAGGGATACTCAATTTTAGGAGAGATAGGTCCAAGAGAGGAGGAGGGTGTTTATTTTATATTGCGACACATTACAATTTACACTGTTAAATTGCCCCCAAGCCCACCCTCTTTTGAAATTTAGTTGGCAAAATCTCCTCCTCTTTCTAAGCCCATCTGCTCGCTGGCATCTACCGCCCCCCTAAAGCCCCTCTACAATCCCTGGCTGATATCACCCAGTTTCTTGGCTCCATTTCCTCTCTGAACGAGAAGAGTGAGCTGCTAGTTCTTGGGGATTTCAAATTCAACGGCTTGACCCCTAAAAACCATAAAATCCAGAAAACAATTCAGTCACTTAACCTATCACAACTCATTTCCCAACCCACACGGACAAACCTGAAATCGCATAACCATTCCTTGCTAGACTGGATTCTCTCCTCAAACCTCAGCAGAATGGAATCCTCTGGCATCCTTCCTCATTTTCAGTGACCATGCAATAGTGTACTGTGTAGGAAAAGAAAACGCCCCCATTCAAGCCCTAAAGTTCTCCTCACTAGAACATTAAAAACTTTAACCCACAACAGTTTTCTGGATACCTTACCAACTGCCCATGGCACAGAATCGATTTAATTATCCCGACCCTGATTCTGCGCTCGACTATTCCAATCCGAGTTCTTAAACTCTGCGATACCCATGCTCCACTATGCAAAATAAGGGTACGAGGGGCCCACCTTCATGGTTTACAACTATGACCTTATTGCACTCTACCAGCTCAGGGATACCTTGTGGAAAAGCTACAAAGTAACTGGCACTACCAAGGATCTCAATCACTACAGATGCCTGCGGAAACATGTGCACAAGGCAAATAAGGCACACAAAAGCAAAATATACTCTTACAATCTCCACCAAAATACATCAACCCAGCTAACTTCTGGAAGGTTATCAACAATATATTCCAGCCTCCTAACCATCAACAACCAAGTAATATCACTAAGGGGGATATTACTTGACAAAACCCCACTGACATTCAAATGCATTCAATGATTACTTGTGGGGGTCTGTCTTCTAACTTATTAGCGAAACGCAGCCCAAACCACAAACCTGAATCTCATCCTGGGAGTGCCCACTAGCCCCACCCCTTCCAACACACTGCCTATAATTTTCAATTTGCCCAGTATCTGAAGAGGAGATTACACAAGCGCTCCTCAAACTAAAACTAAGCAGCCAATGCGGACCTGACTTGCTACAATCTAGGTCCTACGACTTGGTGCCCCAGCCATTGCCAAACCAATTGCTTCCATAGTCAACTCTTCCTGTCTGGCAGGCCATATCCCTAAGACCTGGAAAACTGCCAGAGTGGTCCCAATCTTCAAAAGTGGGGACAAAAAAACTGTCTCAAACTCAGACCAACCTCACTTCTCCCAATTCTATCCAAAGTTATGGAAAAATGTGTCCACTCCCAATAAGCGACTACTACACCCAAGACAAATTTCCCTACCCATTCCAATCTGGCTTTTCGTCCCAAACACTCCACCGTAACTACCCTGCTAAAAGTTTGCAATGAAATCCAGTGTGGAATGGAACGGGGACAACTCACTGGTGTCAGTATTCTTAGATTTTCAAAGGCTTTTGATACAGTTGATCATGCTATCCGCTTAACAAACTCCAGAGATCTGGAATAGGGAAGCAGCTTTTAAACTGGTTTCAGTCCTACCTATCAGGAAGATCCCAACATGTGTCCATCTCAGGCTCTAACTCCAACACCCGAATATCACCTGTGATGTCCCGCAAGGCTCGTTCTGGGGCCGCTACTCTTCTCTCAGTGTTCATTAATGATCTTCCCACAGCTTGTAAGGAAGCCTCAATACAACTGTATGCAGATGACACAATCCTATATGCACACAGCCATAGCCTCTCTGACCTTGAACACATAACTTCAGTCTGACGTTTTGAGACTGGAAAACTGGATTTCCCAAAACAAACTGTTTTAAACAATGACAAAACTGTAACAATGGTATTTGGGACCAAGACTAAATTCTTAAAGCTTCCACTACAAGCTCTATATTAGAACCAAAAACTAACACCACCCTAACCCCTGTCACTAGTTTTAAATACCTGGGCTTAGGTTTGACTCCCACTTAACATTCGGAATGCACATTGATACCCGACAAACCAAGACCTATGCCAAACTAGGGGTACTTACAGGAACAAATCCTCCCTAAGTCTCCTGGTCAGAAAGCGTATCGACACAGCGATGCTAATGTCATTATTGACTATGGAGACATAGTATATGGCACGGCACCTCAAACCCACCTTACCAAACTTGACACCCTCTAACAATTCAATTTGTCGTTTTGTTCTCCAATGCAACTACAACACACATCACTGCGAAATGCTCAGAAGAACTAGATTGGTCATCTCTAAGTCTAGGCGCAAAGTTCACCTTTCCTGTCTTGCATTTAAATTCTTTATGGGCAAGCTACCCAGCTACCTGAACTAGCTCCTCACCCCTACCACATGCAGCACTTATCACCTGAGATCAGACTCCAAAAGACTGTTCATGGTCCCAAGGCTCAACAAAGTATCCGTCCGTTCCTCCTTCTCTTACCGTGCACCCCAAAACTGGAACAACCTACCAGAGACTCTCACATCCACCACCAGTTTAAGTTCTTTCAAATCTAAGGCTGTCTCACATTTTAATCTGGTCTGTAACTGTTTCATTCGCCCATAACATATATTTTCTTTAACTGCGCATGCAATGTCTTGTATATAATGTATACCCTGTTAATTTATGTAACTGTATTTGTAACCATGTATTATTTGTCTTAACTCTGTGCCCAGGACATACTTGAAAACGAGAGGTAACTCTCAATGTATTACTTCTTGGTAAAATATTTTATAAATAAATAAATAAATAAATAAATAAATAAAAGGACAATTCCTCAAACTGAGGAGGAATTGCTCTACCACAGAGGGATTCCTCTTTCACGCTGAGGAATTAAAAGGGAGATTTGTTGAAAGGGGTTATGAACCTGATTTTTACAAACTATATTGAATGAAGTTCTTGAAATTAACATAGATACTCTCATTGTTCCTGACGACTCTAAATGTACCGCTTTTCATATCTCAATATAACAAAAGGAGTTACCTGTGAGGGCCATTTTGGCCAAACACTGGAATGTCCTACAAAGTATACTTCATTAAAAGAGTATGTAAAGAATGGCCCCAAATGTATTTTTAGAAAAGCCAGGACTATAGCGACAAATACTGCATCTTCCCCAGTGATACTTCTCGTAAAGCCAAAACACATGACTTTATTACGAAGGGCTCGTTTCGCTGTGGCTCATGTAATGTGTGCAAATTTATGAAGCCTTCAAACCGTTTCTTCTCCCACAGCCCTCACAGAAAATTTAGGATTAACAATTTCTTTAATTGTGATTCTAGTTTTGTGATCTATTTACTTACATGCGGCTGTGGGATGAGATACGTTGGTAGGACAACAAGAAGCTTAAAAACCAGAATACAAGAACATATTGGTTTAATAAGAAGAAGAGATATGCAGCACCCAGTATCTAAACACGTCTGTGAATGTAAAAATGGAGGTTTGAATAATTTCAATTTTGTGGGTATTGATCGAGTTATGCCTAAAGAACAAGGGGGGACTTAACCAACCTTCTAGACTATAGAGAATCCAGATGGATTTTTCTCTTAAAAACTAGATCTCCCGAAGGCATAACTGTAGAATGGAATCTAGGTCATTTCCTTAAGGTATGAATTCAATTTTGGATGGATCACATTGGAGGATAATTGTTTAATTTAAAATCTTTGTTTAATTTAAAATCTTTATTCGAATTGATGTTCAGAACTTTCTTACTCTCCTCCTTTGTATGATCCTATCCCAGGTTGTAACGAATATCAATATATATATATACATATAATTTTGGAAGAAAAGATACACTGTATGCATATTTTACTGCTTTATCCTGTATTAATATTCAAATGCAGTGATAATACATGCAATGATATTTAAATGCAGTGATAATAAATACAATCATGGTTGATATGCATGCCATTTATAACTCTATGCCCCAACAAGTTTATGACCCATTGACACGATTACTATTTACCCTTAGGTTCTCTGTCATAGACAACTTTGCTTCAAAATTTATTATGATTGACAATTATTGTTATCCTTTTTTTACCTCCAATCCCTCCTCTCCCCTCTTTCTCTCTCCCCCCTCTCCTCTTCCCCCCTCCACCTCCCTTCCCTCCCCTTTTCCCCCCAATTTCCTTCCTTGTTGTGTCACACTGCCCAGTATCATAAGAGTTAAATAGGTACTCACCAATGACCTTCATTTGTTTTGATATGATGGTTTATTGATTTGAGAATGATGTTTTTTGCTTTTAATTTGTCTGTTGTTTTAAATATTAGTATTTGTGTGTTTTGTTGACACTGCCCCTGTCTCCATGGCGACAGTCATGTTGGAGGGTCCTGTACGATTGCCTCCATTTGCCTGTGGGCGGTGCTGGGGACGGGCTGACACTCTCTGGTAGCCCGTTACTCCCTGTGAGATAGGCGTACCAGGGGCAGAACTGGGCTTCGCTGCTCCTGCCATGTCCCAATCGGGGGGAGGTGTTGTTGGCCATAGCCCCGCCCATGGTGCGCTATCGGACTTGGCGCGTTTGGTGACACACGGTCTGACCATTCTCGGGGGCAGGTGCCTTGAGTGTGCGGTCTCCTAGCTGTATCGTGTAGCAGGCATCTGGGAGTGATGTCACGGATCGTGACGCCCCATTGAGGCGCCCGCGTGATGCTGGTTTTGGCGCAAAATGAAGACAAGTTTAGTGTATATAAGGACCTCTTTATAGGCTTATGGGTACACCTTGATAAAGTGTATTTTTATACACGAAATGCGTGGAAGGTGCTCTCCTTTGTTTTTAATGGATCAATAAAGGATATATTTCTTCAGTTCAACCCTTAGTGACCCACTTATTGGCTGTGCGCCAGTTCCTATTTTCTACATTACATCAAGAACTGTATCAGACAGATCTACAGTATGTAGCAAGTCTGAGAGGTACAGATATAGCAGACGCTATAAGACCTAGTGGCGCGCTATAGCGAGATGAGCATGGCGTGCGCCGATCTTTTGTACTGCATTAATGTGTTGATCATAATTTCATTTTTGTTTACCAACTGCAGTGGGTTTCCATGTCATTAAGTTATTTGCTGTTTCAGAGGGCTTTGTGTTTTTTAATCCATTTAATTAAAGGGAGAATTATTGTTCCATTTTCTTTGTGCCCTCTTTCACAAAGAGACACCTTGAATAGGTACTTAATGATTGCAGTAAGAACTGTCAGAATATGTAATCCCTTAATGCTATTACCTTGACCTGATGATCTCTCTTCTTTCCAAAAAGAGTTATAAAAAAAAGTATTGATATTGAACATTTATCTTTATAAGAAGAATTTGAAACATAATATTGTGTGATAGATAAACAGATAAATATATAAACTTGAAAACAAAACATTAACATTTTTGTAACAAATAACATTGGTAGCAGTATTTTGAAACATATTACACAATGGTAGGTATAATGCAGCAAATTGTTTGGCACATTGTCAGCTCCAGGCTACAGAAGGTGGTATTCTTAGTAGGCCATTCAATGTGTCTTTTATTATTTTGGAAGACTTCTTTGAGAGTTTGTACTATTTTTGTGTGACAGAAATCTCTCTCTTATATTCAGCGATAAAGCTCTTTTCCCCCTTGACCGATAATAGTTCACATTGTGAGTCCAGGTCTTGTACAGCTCATAGGAAACATATTGCTGGAAAATAAGCTGGACAAAACAATGTGCATCCTCATGGATGTTCTGTGGCAACCAATGTATTTGGATGTTTGAAAGTATAGCCAATGGGAATGTCTTCGAATGCTTCCCCCGGGTGAAAGGATGGTGCTGACTTCATGTTCAGTGCTATTTCACCTTTCGAAACCTCAGGAGTGCTGTGACCTATGGTTCCCAATAATGGTATTAGACATGCTGACAATGTAATTGGAAAAATAGGGTAACCCCAATTATCGAACTACCAGGCCCTATGGAGTGTGTTTTAGGAAAGAAGGTTTGACGCCGGTATACAGGTGATGCAGGTAATAAGGCAATATTGGGGTATCTCCGATACTAACAAGGGGAGTGGGGTACTGGAAAACCGGTTAGAGGTTCAAGGGGACACCTCCCAAGGGGGCGCCCCCAAGTAAATCACGGCCCGGCTACCAATATATCCTCACCTGTCTCCCCTGTGTATCGCGTGGAGGTCCCTTGAAAGCCGTTCCTGTTTGCGGCTGCAAGCTTGATCTGGAGGCTCTGTGTGCTGGGATTCTGCTTGCTGGGTCTGGTGCCCCAACCGGATATGACATCACAGGTGAAAAAATGGAGATTGCTTCCGAGGTTCACCGCACCTTCCCCTAGCCAGTTGTATGAATATAAAAAACTTTATTAGTAACCAGTAATGTAAACAGCATGAACACACTAGCGTTTCGTCCAAGCCAGGACTTTTTCAAAGAGTTCTTCTTGAAAAGTCCTGCTGGACGAAACGCGTAAGAGTGTTCATGCTGTTGTACATTACTGGTTACTAATAAAGTTTTTTATATTCATACAACTGGCTGAGTGAAGGTGCTGTGAACCTCGGAAGCAATCTCCATTTTTTTCACATGCTGACAATGTACCTGGGTGGATTCTGAGGTGTCATGGGAAAAACGAATTAAATAACAGGGGACTGTAGTCGCGCTGTGTTTCTTGCGGGTTAGTGGTCCCATGTCATTTTAGTGCCTCACTAAGCATAAATTTTAACTCAATGAAGGCATCATTTAAAAAACCCGATATTCCTGTCATAAATGTTTTATTTCTTCTTTGCTGCAGCACTGGGGAATGTCCACGTCATTGTCAGGAGTCTGCTGAAAATCTGCCTTCCTCATGAGGGACTTCTGGAGTCAAATGTGGGTGTTTAATAGAGATGAGATTTTTTTTCATAGAATTTGAATCCGAGGGTGAGCGGATCACAAGGGGTCTGCGGCAGCTCTCCAAGTAGGGCACCACCATGTCTGAATAAGTGCGCATGCGCAGTGAACCATGCGCATGTGCAGAGAGGCTCTGAGGTTGTTGGCCATTACAAGTAGGGCGCACATGCGCTGAACCTTGGCAAAGTGGCGACCATGTTAACTATAGCTCTGCAGGGGAGATACAACCCCCAGCAGCCTTTGGGGCTTCAGGAAGATGTGAGGCACAACAACCAATAAGCCTGCAACTAGCTCCTGCTCCCGAGAGTTGATACATTTGGTGCTCGTGAGCCACGTCAGTTGGAGCTGGGACAGAGAGAAGGGTAAGGGTGTGCTCAGGTTGTCAGTGGACCCTGAGCTAGGCAAGAGACCCCCTCATAGTCCCCAAATAAGCCCCAACTCCCCCTATAAGTTTGTGGCTGCTACAGGGACAGGCCCATAGATAGAGACACAGCCCCTGTAGTTGCATAGTGTCAGGGTCGCAGCAGATCACCGCACAGTAATTGCGGCCTGTGGTCTGGGACCAGACCACCACACAGATAGAAATTCTTTTCATGGTGGACCCACCAGCTGGATACCACCCAACATAGAGGTTAATGCCTTCATTGATGGTGACAGTGTGGGATAGATGGGCCCCTTTCTTCAGTCAGCAGTACCAGGTGCTGGAGCACCTGGCAGGTATCGGAAAGTCAACAATTACACCAACTATACACTTTCTCTGTGGGCAGTACTGCCGCACACTTTGGGGAGGGTTGGCTCCTGTGGACACCAGGGCGGTTTGGGACCATGGACACCTCAGTACATTGGGGAAGACCCTAATAGGGTGTGGACAAGGGTTGAACAGTGGGGTACAGTGTGGGACTAAGGCCGTGCGAGGCCTGTGTTATATGCGTTTTAGTAGTCTAAGTTAAATGCAGTAAACCTGTTATTATATACGTGTGGGTGTAATTATTGTATTGGGTCCGGTGAAGGGGTTATTCGGCACTGTCAGGATTCCTCACAGGTGGAGGCACTGTTAGCGAATGATCAAGGCACACCCCGGGCATTCTAGCAGCGGAGGTTCAGGCCTCCTGTGAACCGCAGGTAAAGCACCACATACACTCAGTAGTCGCCACATCTTCCAGAGGGTGGGGGAAATAGCACTGCAAGTAATTACAGTATAATAGGGGGAGGAGGAGGAGCAAAGGAGGAGAATAAATAGTGGTGCAGCCTCAAGATGAAGCAATTTGTTGCAAGGTTTAGCTCAGTTGGGTTTGATCAGCGTTGAAGCTGTAGTATTATATTTATACATTATTTACCTATTACAATTTTTATCTGAGCCATTAACTAGGCATTAACCTGTGACTGACTGAATTCTCAGTTAAGTGGCCCAGGGGCTCTGGTCCTCTTGAACTTTTTTCTGGTTGTAGTATATAACTTGTATATAGCAGGTTATTGGTATTACTCTGAAATAATCCCAATAATAATATTGAAGAACATTTCCTACCATTAATTATTTGCAAGAACAGGAAAACACTTGTCCATATTGATGTTCTATGATTCCCTCTGCTAGTAATGGCGGCACTGGTGGATGCTGCTGTTACAGTAAAAAAAAAACACACCTTTGCTTAAAAAATTATACATTATTTACTTAATAAAACCTGTTACTGAATCATTAACTGTCACGGTAACTTATGACAAGATATAATTTACACCAAAAATACCTGGGTTGAACTGAACACGGCTCAGATATGAAAAAATATTATTTATTCCTTGAAAAAGGTGAACACACAAGTTATACAAATAACAGACAAAATATAGACACTTACTTAAGACTAGCTGATATACCCGGCGTTGCCCATGATGTAATGTTCTGCCTCCCCCATCCTCCCTCTCAACTCCCTTCCCCCCCCTCTTCACAGCTGTTCAGGCTTCCCCCCCTTCTCTCCTGACTCCCTCCCCCCCACCTCTCCCCCCACCATCTTATCCTGACTCAGAAACCCCCCTCTCTCCTGACTAACTCCCCCCCCACTCTCCTGACTGAATACCACCCCCGCCTGTCTGCTGTGCGCCGCCATCTTACCGGGGGCAGCTGCAGGAAGAAGGAGGTCCTTCCGTAGGCTGCCTGCTCACTGCCTGCCCTCCGCTGGGGAGGGAAGTGAGCATTGGCGGCTGGTGCAGGAGGGCCATGCCGCGCTTCCCCTCCGTCCGGGAGCCGGTGGAGGGAGAGGGGGAGAGAGAGAGTTGGGTGACTTCATAGAGCTGGGTGACGTCATAGAGCCACCAATCTGATTGGCCAGAGGCTGAGGACCAATCAGATTCACCGCAGCTAGTACCAACCTTTCGATTTTATATATTAAGATGGAATGATGAAACAGTCAAATCTGGACTGGCAGTTCATACAGCAATCTTCAAAATCACAAAGACAATTGAGTAAGGGCTGAGCCTGGTTTAAATACCATCTCAAACCCATCTCTTAACCCTAGGCGCCGAGCTGGCTAGCAAAATCTCTTTGAAGTAGATTCTTCTTCCCTTGCAAGTGTGAACTAGGACACTTACAAACTGCTCAGCCTCTTTTGTTCTTGGCCCTAGTGTAAACAATCAGGGCGGTTAACCTTTGATCAGAAGGCTTATGCTAAACCATCCGGCTGCCCTTTCTGACCTATTAGCATAGCAGATGGGGTCTGCATCCTCATATCAGATCCAAAATACTATACACAGCTTAATATTTTCACATATTAATAGTTTCCGTTCTGGTGGGCTCAGTGGGTCGAAACCTGCCAGTTTTTAATGCCGACAGTGACTCTACATATTGGCCAAGTTTCAGCTCTCTGCGACCCCCAGAACCGGAGATACATAAATGCACTTTAAAACACTTTTTGAAATACAGGATTCGTCCCTTTAAAAATGAATCTCTGCTTTTCACTCTTTCCTCATTGAAAACAACGGGCTCCGCCGCCATGGTCTTCAATGGAGCAACTCCGCCGTTGCAGTCAATGGGGTTCCCCGCCATAGGCTTTCAATGGGGAAAACGCCGCCATTGAAGTCTATGGGAAAAACCACAAATCTTTACATTCGCCCATACTCCGTCTGGTTGTTCGGAGAGGGTTGGGAATGGCCATGCATTAATGCCGGAACCTTGTCTACATGCCACCCAAATCCCAGCCCTCTGGTCCTTCCGGAACCGGAGATATGGACTTACATTTTTTATCATTTCGCACTTAGCCGTTTTCACGCCACGTGGCTTTTCCCCATTGGAATCAATGGCCGGCGCCGCCATAGACAATGCATTGGTGCACTCCACCATTGGATTCAATGGGGCCTCCGCTCCGCCATTAAAGTCAATGGCGCGACCCTCTATCTCCGCTCGACCCTTTACGGGGGTCCCTCATTCCCGGACCCGGTGTGGGTCGTGTGTGGGGGTTTCTAAGGGCTAGGGGCCAAAAGAATTTTATTCCCAGGTGCCCTAGAACCTAAGATTCCCACGCCAATTGTCATTGAACTTGACAGAAGTGATTAAACTCTTTTCAAAGACATTGTATCCGCTTTTGCTGTCTGCGGTTTGGATAGCTGCCAACCTGTTTCTCGAGGCTGGAGTCGAGGAATCCTCATTGAAGTCAATGGCCCCATTGACTTACAATGGGAAACCGCCGTTCCTCCTCTCGGACGCCACCTGCTGGTCGTCGCTGGAAAACAGATCCAAAACCGCTACTTCTGCCATTAGAATGCATGGAGTCTCAATGGCGACCTATGGAAGGCTGCAAAATGGAGCCTGAAAAGGCGGGAAAAGGGAACAAAGGTCTATAATCCCTGAATTAACATTAACCCCTTCCCTCCCGCATCAACCCTAGTGTATGTGTTGGTGCAAACACTAGGATGAGACAATACATTTATACAGGGGAATAAACAGTTGGATTCTGAAGCAAGATAAAACATATTACTGGACCTCAGTCCAGTTACCCCTTGCTCCCCAAGTGAGAGCAGGGGGTGGCGAAATGGGATGTAACCCCTTTAATCCCAAACCAAACCCACTCTCCCTTGACATTAACAACCAGGCATTAACCTGTGACTAATTGAAGTTACTAAGTAGTAAAACTATAGTGTCTAACCT
This sequence comes from Ascaphus truei, assembly GCA_036426205.1. NCBI lineage: Eukaryota > Metazoa > Chordata > Amphibia > Anura > Ascaphidae > Ascaphus > Ascaphus truei. The sequence goes on from CM071571.1 coordinate 155,900,027, forward strand.
TTTCTCAGTGTGGTGTGTGCCCTGAGGCTGTGGGCTCCTGAACATGTTTATGTTTGTAGTGTATTAACTTGTAAATCAGGTTATTGATATTACTTTGAAATAATCACAACAATAATATTCAAGAACATTTCCTTCTTTCAATTATTTGCAAAGACAGGATTACATTTGTGCACATGGAGTTTTTATCATTGTCTCTCTGCAGTGCACCTAGTGCGCCAGTGTGCAGCGGCAGCAGGATAATAACAGCATCAGCCACTCACTGCCATAATATAGCCCTCTATACTGTATAACAAAAGTAAAGTAAACAAATAACATCAACATGTCTAATAGAAGTAATACCAGTTTTATCAGCCTTTTATCAGTCTCTCAGCCTGTGACAGGGGCTGATATACTGTAGTGTGCAGACAGTTCTGCTGTGGTTTCATCTTCTCCCAGAAGGATCACTATTTTTTGCTTCTCTTCTATATTATTAAAGTCTAGAGTATTATACTTACTGTAGACCTGTAGGGACACACAGAGCATTCTGGCTATTCTCTTGCCCTCTGCTCTTTGTCTTTTCCTGGATATCATTATGTTGCATCTACTGTAGCTCTGCTCACTTTACAGGTACCTGTACTTGTATTCCCCTGCATTCTTTCTCCCTGCTCTTTGTCTTTTACTGGATACCATTACCATGCATCTAGCTCGGCTGACTTTATCTTTTGTTTTGCTGTGCACTTCTTGCCCTCTGATAGTTGTCTTTCCCTGGCTAAGATTAACTTCTATCTGGCTATGCTAATTGTACAGGTACCTTTTGTTTTACCCTGTATTCCCTTGCACTTCTTCCACACTGCTCTGTTGTTTTTCCATGGCTACCACAATTTTTTCACCTAGCTCTGCAGACTTTAAATATGTGTTTGCCTTTTTTATTCTCTGCCTTGGTGTGAGCATTAAACACTATCTATTCCACTTATATCAGTCTCTTGTTGTTTTGGGGGTTCTGTGTTATCTCCTGTTGCTTTTAACATCTGTGATTCAAGTGGTGGTCGGGGCAATAATGAATATGATGTTTCAGATAAAAGTGATGATACTGTTCTTAATTATGGTGAAAATAAAGATTCAATCACAAGTAACACAAACACTCGAAGTACTAATACAAACAACAAACAACAAATTAATCATTTAATAAATGGAAACAAACAATATCATCATCAACATCATGTACATTTATGTTTCTTTACTCCTCATCATCAGCAACCACACCCTCTGTTACTGTTACACAGACATCATCATCACTACTAACATTTGACTAATCGTGGTTCTTTTTGTGATGATTATGATGGTGTTGACTCCACAGGGCCAACACCACCACCAACAACACCACAGCATAAACAGTCACAATTACATTTACAAGTCAACAAATACGCTACGCGTTTCGCACATTAATGTGCTTCATCAGGGGGTGTCATGCCATCAGGCAGCCTGATGAAGCACATTAATGTGCGAAACGCATAGCGGAATTAGCATAGTCTCTTACGGATACTCTGTTAGCTGGCTGCTGGGAAAGCTCCGTGTACTCAGTACACATAGTTAGCCTTGCTGGGAGGTATACGGAGGTGTGGCAACGGGGAGAACTGCAAGATACAAGTGACGCGGCGAGACACGACACCCGGAAGCGGTACAGGAACCCTGTAGTGTCAGTGTGTCCCAGCGCGTGGGACGGACACATACCATCAAAGGACCCAACTCCGGACCTTAAAGCAGACCGGGGACAAAACAGAGCCCTGACTGTTTATTTTCTACTTGACTACCAACTAATACTTATATGTAAGTTACAACTTACACTTTTATTGTATTTTTAAATAAATGTTCTTTAACCCTGGTGCACTCCTTTGCTTTTCTCTTCTTATGTCTCCCACTGCACATACTTTCTCAAAGGATCTACGGTAGTCAAAGCTACATGTTGCTTATTTATAACAGTTGTGAAAAGGGTACTCTTTACGGTTTAAGGGCTCACATGACCCGCTGCAACCAGAGAAAGTGGCAGGCAATCTAGATAGCCAGGATAAGACACAGGGGGGTTGCAGCAATCAGAAAAGACAGTGTAATGTCACAGGTGGAGATGGCGACAATAGGTCTCTGAGTTCACAGGGACTGTGTGTGTTTGTAAATTTCTATTGGTAAACAATAGCTGTTGCCTGGCTATGTCACTCAACATTAATAGTGTCAAAGACCACGTGGCAGAGATGTTGTCAATTATCAAAATTACTACCACCAGAGGTGGTGCAGGACAGTGGCAGATTGGCATCAGTACAGCATCTGGTTTGTTATGTTCATTAATATATGTAAGTTCGACTCTGTCATAAACCAATTACTGTTCCATCTCTCAGTAGCACACGTTGGGACTGGGACAAAGTGCCCAAGGACACATACTCCTTTTATTTGATTCTAAAAATAAAGTAAATAACATGAGAATACAAAGTTAGCACTCTTTTTGTGTAACACAGGTGCGCCGACGAGTATTCTAAAACTTGCCTTAAACTAGCCTTGAAAATCTGGGGCAAATCTGGGGCTATCACCAACATGACTCAGGTACATGCTGAGTACATGCTGCAACATTTAAGTGACATTTCTGCAGAGACTAATGGCCCATCGGATTAACACAACAGGGGTCCCTGGCAGTACCGTTCAGTTTGAACGGCACTGCCAGGGACCGCCACTGTTAATCCAATGGGCCATTAGTCTGTCTGCAGAAATGTCACTGGAATGTTGCAGCATGTTCCCAGCATGTACCCAGCATGTGCCCAGCATGTACCTGGGTCTTGTTGGTGATTGCCCCAGGTTTGTTTTAGAATACTCGTCGGCACTACAGTATGTGTGAATCAAAGCATTGCCCAATGTCCAGTCTGTCCACTCCACTTCCAATACTAGTATTACAGTAATAGCATTGAGTAACTGTCTGACTGTCAGAAGAATGAGATCAGTAATTAATAATTAACACAACCGGTGTGCAGCCAGTTCCACTGACTGAGATGTCTGACTCAGTGCCTTGTTGTGTTTTGTAGTTGATCTCCTGCCACCGCCACCACCAGCATGACCATCCGTAATTGTCATCATTATCTTATTAGCAAAAAACTAAACTTTAAAATATGCCCACATATTATTAATATTTTATTTGGAGCATATAGTGGGGAGGGGGGCATAACACAAGTCAGCAGCACCCAAATTGTCATGCAATGCAGGCATTATTACACATCCCTAACATCTCTGTGATATTTGCCATTTGACAAATTGGCACCTATAAATGGAGGACAGTCTCCCACCATTTACGTAATATCCACGCTGTATTTAAAAAAAAGGATAGTAAATGCCTGCAGCAGAAGCATTTTGCATAGATATGAAACTTTATGTATGCCTAGTTTGGAAGAAAATGCCCATACAGCTCTGGATGTGTAACTAAATTTACATACAGTAATGAGAAATAGCAGTTTCTTTTAACTCCCAGTCCCAGGGCACTAGAGGTTGCGTACTGTATGTGGGGGGGGGGGGGGGGGGGGGGGGGGGAAGGAGAATGGTTTCAACTTGGTGTAACAATGAAACAAGGCAACATACAACATGAGGTACAGTATAACACGTTCCTTGTCTAGCATACACATTCAATATAGTGATCACGCGTTTCTCACATGTTTTTTTTTTTTTTTACAAGATTACATCCTTTTATTATTATTATAATAAGTAATAGAGCCACAGAAACAGACAGGGAGTTATCCCACCCTACAAAATAAAACCACACATCAGGTACAATACATTCAAAGTGCAGGTATCAAGAAACCCCCTTTGTGTATATCTTACACTTTTATCAAGAGCAACAGTATTTATTTTGTGTCATTCACCTACAGTACAATGATTTTGTTTGTATAATGACTGACATGGACTGAGTGAACTGATGGATGATCCTTCCATTCTTATGTCCACTGCTCAGTGCACATACTGTAGTCACAGAGAGAGACAAAAAAACAGTTTCAAAATCAAAAGTAAACCTTAGCCCATCCTTCCTAAGCCTTATCATGAAATCTGGTATCAGACTCCAGCATACTATAATTTCAATATGCTAAAAAAAATATACGGCTAACTACCCACTCAAAAATAGAAGCATTAGCAGGCAGCCAGGTTATACAATTATTTTTCATAATTAATGGTAAAATCTTCAAATCGTGTTTTTCTTCATGATTCACAATTTCCCATAGTGTAGTATATTAACTTATATCTAGCACAGTGACAGGAGATTTCACCAGCAACAAAGGAAAGTGTTCTTTCCACTAAGGGCAGTTAAATTGTGGAATTCATTACCCATGGAGACTGTGATGGCGGATACAATAGATATCTTACAAAAAAGGTTGGACATCTTTTTAGAAAGGAAAAGTATACAGGGATATATAGTGGCGGCCGCCTTCAGCCTCGTGCGGCCGTTTCAGCGCGACTTTTAAAACCGTGGGCAGATGCAGTGTTGATGCGCATGTTCCGGTATTTTTAGGCGCCGCGGGCGGTTTCATTGTATTAGCGCTATTAGCGCTGTCTCGCCATGAATGCGGCATGAACGCGGCAAAGTGCGTGACATTCGGAAAACATCCCCGAAAAATTTTGGGGATGTAGGAGAATAAAAGGGGCCGCAACAGTACCAAATAAGTAAACATGGGAAGGATGTTGATCCAGAGAGTAAGCTGATTGCCATTATTTGGAACAAGAAAGGAATTTACTTTTCCCTGTATGAGATATGATTAGATGATATTTCACTGGGGGTTTTTTTGTTTGCCTTCCTCTGGATCAATATACTGTAAGTAGAAATATAGGATAAAGTATTTGTCGTCTAAATTTAACATAGGTTGAACTTGATGGATGTATCTCTTTTTTCCACCTCATCTACTATTTAACTATGTAACTATTTAAAACAATATACTGTATAGAAAACTGAGTCATAGGGAATACTGGTATTATTTATACATTATGTAACTTGTCTTGTCTTCTCCCCTTGCTGACACTCACTGAGTTGAGTGGTTCATTTGGTTAATTTAACCCTTTACTGTCTGGCATACATTATACCATTAACCTACGATGTGAGGCATTACAATAATAACATTAGTTACATTTATTATATAATTACATTATAAATTAATAATGACATCAATTTTTGTTTCTCTGCTTTGCTTTTTGGCTTTATGCCAGTCTTTGAACACACTCCCACCATCCCTTCCCTGACAACACTGATACAAAATGGCTGCAGGGTATATGGGTGGCCAAATAGAACAGGGGAAATACCGTACAATCCAAGTCAAGCGAGAAATAAAAATTAGGTTTTATCTCATTTAAAGTTTGGGGTCCAACACACAGTTCCGAGCCACAGGCTCATTTTTACTAGGATCGCTGAAATTCGGGGTGGGAGGGTTATATTTCAACCATCCCGACTTGCTCATCTCTAATTTAAATATATTTTCATGAGGCAGTGTATAAACTATATCGTTACCCCAACTAATAGACAGTTGTATCTCAATTTAATATGGGTACAATATTGCATTGAGATTTTTTCATAAGGCTTGTCTAATTGCTGTTAACCGAAGAAGGGAATACAAAATCCTTTTGATTCTTCTAATGCATGGCTTGAGTTTTCTCTACTGACCTGAGGAAAATAGAAAGAAAAAAAACATGGTTTCTCTGTGTTTTGCTTGAAGAACTATAAGAATGTCATCATGGTACAGCTATCTGCTGTAGCTATAGAAAATGCTGTGGTAAATAATTTCTCCCAAAATGTAAAAATAATACAATTAAATAAAAAATGTATTTTGTTCTTTCATATCATACAAATACAATATTAGCAATTAAAGATAGAAAGGCAAGGAACCATCCCTAAATGGCCCATCAAGTTTAACATAAAGTTCCATTTTATCATGAAAACTGCATGACATGTTTGTTTGTTTTTAGATATTTTTGTATATACAATTATTTATTTGAATACAGTATGTCCCTCTTTTTTGGTATTATTCATTAAATTTCTAAAGTGTCATTCATTGAAGCTAATAGGGACATTTATATTTTCTTAGTAAAGAAACTCTAGGTGAATTGTTGCAAATGTCGTCAATTTCTTGAAATATCTGAAATGTGAAGGAAGTATTGGATAAATACCTTATATAGCATCACATATCTACCAGTATGTTTACTCAGTCAAGATCGTCATATGTACAGTAGCAACTGTGATACGCACTAAATAGAAAAAATAAAATCATACATCATCTAATATCTAACATTGTTTGTTTTCACTCAGCTACAGTGGTGTTACTAAATTCCATAACATATCTTCTAGCACTGGGAGACACATTATGGCCCATTATAATGAATATCACCACCTACTAAATATGGGCAAATATGCCATATGCCATCTGATCTTTATCAGTGTTGCTGCAGAATGTATTTTTTTCATAAAATCCATGACCAAAAAAAAAACATTTTCAAGTGTAGAAAGAACTGTATTAATATACTGTACTTTTAAAAAAATATCTACCACAGGTCTTTGACCATTTTTTAAAAGAATAATGTTTAGCACATATCAAACTTTCTGATAGAGGAACATATTGACTAAATTGTGAAATTCCATGATTCACTTCCCAGTACTAAAAGCACATTGAAACCTATTAAAAGGATTTGCAGTTACTGCTCAATCATGGTGCAATTATCCACTGTGCAGTTTGCTGAATCCCAGCCATTATTTCTTATTTTATATACAGAAGCATATATTTTCTATAGTCTTTGTACACAATGAAGACCAATGTGCTACACTATGATAGTTAATAAATAAGACAGAGAATATAAACAATTTATTCTCAGCAGTGTACATATTCAATCAGTTGAAGTATTGCTATTACAGTAGTGAGCAGAGAATACAGAAGTACAGTAGCAAGACTTACTGTCCTGAGCACAGCTGACGCACGGGGGACAGTTTCTGCCGTGATCATGCTGCGAGGAGTCCATGCTTCTGAATGGGATCCCCGGTAGTGTTAATACTTTGTTGCAGAGACCGCTGCGGTTGTGTGACAATGGCACAGAAAACATTAAATTGTGCTACACCTTTACATTACAAAGGTGGGAACCTTCACTTATGTTTTGGTTTTAGATGGGATTTTGGCTCTAAACATTTTGTGCAATTTGGTTTTGTTGTTCTCGTGGTGGAAGAGTGTGAGCGCATCAGATCATCACAGGATATATATATATGTGCAAAACAGGATTAGTAGTGCCACATAAATATGTTCATATTAGTCACGCATAACATACATAGGGAACAGACTGGGGAGATGGATAATGTAATATAAAGCTGAGAACAGCTTAACTCACCCGGGCAAGTGTGAGTTGGATCACAGCAAGAGTTCTTGGCCTGTCCAGACAGCTGGTGTGCTGTCTCTGGGTTGCTCACGTCTCGCCGCGATGATACCAGACAGGGGCAAAAGTGCGCAATACACAATGGTGAGATTAAAATGTAGTTTATTAATACAAAAGTTAAGTACAAGTGAACTTAAATATAAATAAAAGCACATCCGGCATCCGTCTCTTGCGTTCTTGCTCTTTAGAGTATCTCCCTGCTGCCGCGTCCGGTCGCAGAGCCATCATGCAGGAACTACGGGAGCCTTCCGTTGCCAAACACAGCACAACCCCACCAACACAGAACAACGCGTTTCGCGATTTGTATCACTTCCTCATATCCTGTTGGTGGTATCCGTAGAATCTCCTTATATACCCCTTTGATCCTCCACCCCATGGCTTGCTTGTAGTTCTCATTAAACGTCAGTCATAATCAATCAACAGTATATATAAAAATGCATACATAATAAGTATCATATGTTACTGCCTAATACACTCATACTAAAAACAGATTTGTACACTTTAATAAAAATGTCTTTATACCTAATATCACATAATATGATATTCTAATGTTTGTAGGGTCATATTCCTAGTAATAAAAAAACAGTTGATTGAATGTTGTTATTTCTAAGGTCATTTGTGCAAAACTACGGTCATCGTTCACTTCAATCCTTAGATTTACCGGATGTAACATCATTATAATACAATATAGCTTGTCTGTCAAAGCCACAAACATAGAATGGCTCTGCATTATTCAGAAAAATGTATAGAATTGGTTAAGAGGGAATAATTAATAATAGTTAAAAAATAGATAATAGATAGCTGCATAACTATATTTATACCATTATCTAAATATATTTCTCATCATAATTAGTCATAAAAAGTATCGTCTGCACAGTCTCTTATGTTAAAACATGATATAAAAACATAACAAAATCACATATATTTAAAAATCGCATATATTAAAAAGTCACTTAAAATAATCCTTCAGAGCTATAGATTGCTCCATCTAGTGGAAATAAATGGGAACTTCTTAGTGCTATTTTCCATATTCAAAGTGTGTATTTATTATATATGCACTGTACATACAATATATTAACAAATATCTTAAAATCGATTTCATCGATTGCAACATAAGCTACAGATAGCTCCATTTAGGTGAATCAGTGGAAACTGCTTGATGCTAGTTTTCACACATAAAGAATCTACATATGCACTGTACACACAGTATATTAACAAAAGCTTAAAATATCATACTGTACAGTATAAGGAAATAAAGCATCTCATTCCTTCATAAACCAGATTTTAGTTATAAAATATTGCTCTATAGCACACATCAAGACAAAATAGCACAAATCCACGACGGAATCTAAATGATAGGAATACATAAAACAAAACATATATTACTGTATATAAATGTCTCCAAATTCCTTCCAAAGTTCTGCTTCATTAGATGAAAGCAGCAAGGTCTATATCTACATTTAGGCCATGGGCACATGGTTGTCACTGCCCAGTCAGGGCCTTGTGAACCATTTGATGGAAATGTGACGTCATAGGCCTATAAAAGCCTATGTCGCCTCATTTTAGAGCAAGAAGCCGAGGAGGATGAACCTCCTCCAGCAAGTAGAGGACAAGGAAGACAATACAGATGAAGAGGAAGAGACAGATGAAGACCCTGAAGAACCCAGAAGACCCCCGAAGACTGACGGTATGGATTACAAATGGAAAGAAAGAAGAAAAAGACTTGGGTTTTTATTTTATTTTTACCTTTTTCCTGTGCATGCATTAGTTCGTGAGTATGCGGTGTCCCAGGGATTTGGTGGGTGAGGTAATCTAAAGTTAGTAAATAAAATAAACTTGTTATTGTATTTTTACAGGTTTTAAATTTATTTTAAATGTGTTATTTTTTTTATTTTTATTATTTAAATTTTTTATTGAGCATTTTCGTACATACAAAATAAGGTAAACAATACATATTACACAGAAAAAAGGGAGGATACAGTAATGCAAATAAACTGGTTGTGGAACAATAGAGATGAGGGAGATCGGGGAGGGGGGAAGGGGTAGCATTTGTACCAATATAGCACTGTACTCAACAATTTAAAGCCAACATGTATCACTCTGTTCAAAGAATTCTAGTCTATATATGGGGATATACCTGCATGGTGGAACCAAGGAGCCCAAATATCAGAGAATTGTGAGGTAGAGCCGTTCAGATAGGCTGAGAGTTTTTCCATATAGACTATATGCCAAATGTTGTTGTTTATTTGATTTAAGGATGGGGGGGGCAGTTGTTTCCAATTTTTGGCGATTGTACACTGTGTCGCGTTTAAAATTTGGGATATTACTCTAGCTTTTATTTGGAGATATTAGCCATTGGTTTTCCTAGTAATATATATACTGGGTCGTGTCAGATAGAGATTTCTAGTATCTTGTGTATTAAGGTGAACACTTCCGTCCATGTTTGTTGGATTTAGGGGCATGACCAGAATATGTGCAGTATATTCCCCACTTCACCACAATCATGCCAGCACAGAGGGGAAACGCCTGGGAGAAAAGAGTGCAACCTGGCAGGAGTCACATACCATCTGAATATTAACTTGTAAATATTCTCCTTAATTACAACGCATGATGAATTTTTGGAAGCAGCTTCCCAGATGGCTGTCCAGATATCGAGATCTATACAGACATTAAGATCCTTTTCCCAGGATACCATATAGTTATCAGGGGTTTGGTTGTTCTTGATAGAGGATAAACTGTGATATATTCTGGAGATAATGCCCTTTGTGTGGGGCTGGTGTAGACACCAGTCCTCATACAAAGTTAAAGCATGGGGTTGACTTGGCTTGTAAATTGATTGGATATAGTGCCTAACCTGGAGAAATCTGAAGAATTTGGAGGAGGGTATATCATGGTTTGTTTGTAACGAAGCGAATGGTGGGACTTTCCCTTGGGTGAGGATATCCTTGACTGTTGTGAGTCTTTTTTGAATCCAGGTATGGGAGTGCGGGTTTCCTATGTAAAAAGGAAGGGAGGGGTCCGAGAATAGGGGTTGCATAAGGGAAGGGGTATCGGTTAGTTGGAACTTGGTTTTGAGGGAATCCCAGAGATTACAGGCAAATGATATCACTGGGTTCTTGTAGATCTCAGGTGGTCTAGACTTTTTATTGAGCCAGAGAAGATTTTTTATTTTACATGGGGAACAAATCAGGTCCTCTATCTCGACCCACCTCCTTTCGGTTGGGTTTGAATGCCAGCTAATGAGTTGCCCTAGCTGTGCGGATCTATAGTAGTTTTGTAAGTTCGGGAGAGCTAAGCCTCCTTCTGATTTGGACTTATAAAGAATATCTTTACAAACTCTGGGTCGCCAATTTTGCCAGACAAACTTCAAAATTTACTTCTGTATATTATTTAGGTCTTTCTGACAGATTTTAACTGGGAGAGTTTGGAAGAGATAGAGGAGTCTAGGTAGAATATTCATTTTAATGGTGGTTCTTCTCCCAAACCATATTATATATGGATTTCAAGTGGTTAAATCCTTAGCTATCTGGTCGAAAAGGGGTTTAAAATTTGCGTTGTATAAAGTTGAGTAATCTTTTGTTAATTGGACCCCTAGATATTTAATTTGGTTCAAATTCCATTTAAAGTCGAAATTTAGTTGGAGTAATTTTACTAATTCTTTAGGGAGATTTAAGCTAAGGGTCATGGATTTGGAATGATTAATTTTATAACCTGAAAGGGAGCCGAATTCTGATAGATCATGAAAAAGGTTAGGGAGGGATGTGAGAGGTTTTGAGAGCGTCAATAGTATAGAATCCGCAAAAAGAGCTATTTTGAATTCTTCCTGGCCAACAGGAATACCCGCAATATTGGGATTCATCCTTATCCGGCATGCTAATGGTTCTATGGCTAAGGCAAACAACAAAGGTGAGAGCGGACAATCCTGTCTAGTTCCATTTGATATTGAAAAGGGATCAGATAAGGAGTTGTTCGTCCTCACCGTGGCCGTTGGTGTTGAGTATAGTGTGTTTATGCTATTTAATATTTTGGCTGTGAATCCCATCTGCGAAAGCGTAGCTGACATAAACTGCCAGTCTAATCGATCGAACGCTTTTTCTGCGTCTAAAGAGAGTAATAGGGATGGGCACTTTGTGTGTTTTGCTACGTGTATTAGATTCACCATCCTCCTAGTGTTGTCATGGGCTTGTCTGCCCAGGACGAACCCCACCTGGTCCAGATGGACTAATTTAGGGAGGATATTATTTAATCTGTTGGCCACATTTTGGCTTGCCTGCCATCTTAAATGGGTGTTCAGTAAGTATCCAGCTCTAGTTTTTCAAGTGGGTTGGGTCTTTGCTCGCCTAGAGGTTGGAGTTTTCACCCATGCCTGGGGTTGTGCCTTAGGTGTATGACGAGGCCTTTGAGAGGCCTCCGGATCCTCTGGTTCGAGTAAACCCAATGATCGTAGTTTTTCCTCACCTTCTTCTGGTGAGAGTAGAATGTACATCGTCTCTTGATAAGCGAACAATAGTTTGCACGGGAAACCCCAGCGGTAGCGGATTTTATTGTTCCACAGTGAGTTGGTGATCTGCGCGAACATTCTCCGCTTATTCAGCGTGATTTGAGCCATGTCCGGAAAATGAGGAGGGAACGTTATCCTGCTCTATCTTTGGGGTGGTTCTAGCGGCTCTCAATATTTCTTCTTTAATACGGAAATAGTGTAGGCGTGTGATCACGTCTCGTGGCTTTGCTGGCCCCTCCCCCCAGCTGCCGCAGCGCCCCTCTGCCCGATACAGTGTGGCGCGGGATCCTTCTTACCTCCTTCTGTTTAGGAGTATGTACCGGCAGATACTAGTGCCGCCTCCTGGTCCCGGCGGCCATCTTAGATTTTTCTTGGAGGCAGAGGGGGGACCAGCGAACGATCCGGCGTCATGGAACCAGGCCCAGCGACAGTTGAGGGGGCCCAAAGGTACTGTGAGTTACACAAGACCCTGGGGAGTGTTTTGCGGTGTTCTTTCCCCGATTTTGAGGGTTTTTCCCTGGTTTGTTTGGCGTTTTCCTGAGGAGCAGAGCAAACTGCAACTAGTACGCTCATTCTCCTGGCCACGCCCCCCTCTTCTTGTTATTTTTTTTTAAGGCAAAGTTATTGTCCCTTTATTTATGTATGTCCCTGTGGCTATACATACATACATACCTACCTACATACATACATACATACATACATACATACATACATACATACATGGACAATATATGGTTGTTATGTATTTTTATTTTTTAATGTCAATTAATTGTTTTTTATGACCATTATTTATTTATTTATGTTTTGTCATATGGATATATATACATACAGGGACAATAAATGCTTGTTTTTATGTTTTTTATATGTAGTTTGCTGGTTTGTTTAGAACTGTTTGTGCAATGTAATTTGTATTTTTATTTAGTTAGATGTGTTTGAAATAGTTTATTTCAGGGGGGGGCTAGCTTTTTAATAGTGGCTTCTTTTTGGTAGTTAGATATTGGTTAATGGTGTTACTGTGAACTTGCATTTATTTCAGAATTGTTCAGTTTTTGGATTTTAATAGTGAATTGTGTAATTGATTTTAGGTTGGATTAATTGATGGTAATTTATTTATGTTTACTTCTTGCTTTGTTTTTATTTTATTATTGTTTGGATGGCATTGTATATTGTTTGTAATAGTTTATTTTAGTTTGACCATTGATTGGCATAGTGTTAAAGTACATGATGCACAGATTATTTGTATCATGTACACACTTTAAAATTAAATTGTGCAATTGGCATTTGTTAGATATTTAAGTGGCAATGTGACGTTTTGATTTTAAGATGTGCTATTTTGATTTTGCAATGTGATGTTTTTATTTTTAATTGCAATATGCTGTTTTGATTTTGAGATGTGCTGTTTTGATTCAGCAATGTGATGTTTTGATTTTGATTTGCTATGTGCTTTTTTGATTTTGATATGTGCTGGGTTTGAATTTGTAATTTGATGTTTTGATTTTGGCATGTTTTGCTAATCCTTAACCATTTCTTTGTATATTGGTTAATCATGCCTCTATATATATATATATATATATATATATACAGTGTTCGACAAATCACCCAAAAATCTACTCGCCCAACCAAAAAATCTACTCGCCACCTAGTCCCGCCCCCAACTCCGCCCCTAGTCCCGCCCCCAACCCTAGTCCCGCCTCCAACCCCGCTTTAAAATAAAATATATAAATAAAATACATTTAATAAATTCCTAGTCATAACAACATACGTTTTTGACATAAATGTATTTATTGTATTACATTATACTACAATTAGTCCTTGTTACGTGTGTGTGTGTGTTTGTGTAAATGTCGGATCTAGAAATAAAAGCCAGGTGTGAATAACTAGTTTCCTGAACCCCATTACCAGTGTCTGGACGTCCCCACTTCACAATATCTGAAGTAGCAATCCCGCCTGGGATCTTACCTGATCCGCAGTCCCTCAATGTCCAGGTACCTCATTCCCGCAATGTTATACATTGGAGGGGATGTGTTCCCTACCTGTCTTCTGATGTCTTCTGTGTGAAGCTTGAGTCAGATCTGGAAGACAGCAGTATAGGTTATTTCGGTGTAGTATAGGGCAGTTAAGATATATAGGGTAAATAAGATATCCAGATCCAGAGTGTGGGGGCGAGAGAGAGAGAGTGGGGGAGGGAGAGTGTGGGGGAGAGAGGGGTAGTTGCCTGGGAAGGGTGGTTAGGCCTCGTGGGTGGGTATCGGGGCAGGGTGGGTTAACCCCTTAATTACTTTCGCGGTTATTAACCAATAAGGTAATTAAGGGTTTAGGGGACATTAGAATGTATTTGCTATGTATTTTTGTGGCAACGGAGGACACCTGCTGTATCCTGACGTGGGCATCCATCATATTGCTGTGGTAAGCAGAACTGTATTTATTTACTTTATGCTGGTTTATGTGTTTAATAATGGGCAAATAATCTATTATCCATATCTGGATAATAGTTATTTTGCACATTACTGTACTGCATGTGTTTGGTGGTGGTGGGGGGTGGGGTATTGATTTATTTAAATGTAGGACATGTTTTTTTCACATACAGGGTTGTACTTTAGGTCTGCGGGGACCTATGGAGACCACCTGAGGACCCCCAGATGCCCACGGGTACCACCTGCGGACCGGCGGGGGACACTTGCGGGGAAGAACCGGGGGCCCAAAGCTGTGGCCTTTGGTATTAACCCTTTATGTGAAATAATAAATCATGTTTTTTGGGGGGGGGGCACAGGGGGTGGGTTATGTATTAATGTTTATTAAATATGGTAATGTTTATTGTGGGGCCCAGCAGGTGGGTAGTGGGGCTGTTCTGTATAGTATTTTTATTGTGGGTAGTGGGGTGGGTCTTGGGGGCATTGTCCCCAAGGGTTGGTGGGTAGGCCTCACTGGTGGGTAGTGGGTGAGGGTGGTTAGGCCTCCCGGGTAAGTAGTGGTTGAGGGTGGGTTAACCCCTTAATTACTCTTGTGGTTACTATCCACTTTGGTGATTAAGGGGTTAGGGGACATTATATTGTCGCTTTTTATTCTTGTGTATTTTTTGCAGCACCGGAGGGCAGGGATGGGGTGAGGATGAGGAAGGCCTTCATCGTGCTTGCCTGGCAGGGGTGATTGCAAGATGTATTTATTTTATTTCTGCTGCTTCTTGTATTTGAAATGGGCAAATGCATTATTATACATATGTGGATAATAGTAATTTTGCCCATTAATGTATGTGTTAGATTGCAGGGGGGGGTGTATTTATTTTAAAGTATTTAAGTATTTTTAATTTATTTTTTGGGGCACAGAACTGGTACTGCAGGCAAGCAGGGGCCCCCGGACACATGCGGGGACCACGCGCCGGCCTGTAGTACAATTCCAATACATCAAAAAAAAAATGTAGTGTAGGGGGGTATAGGGGTTGTTGGGGGCACAGGGGGTTGGTAGTGTATTTGATATAGTAATGTTTATTGAGGGCCTTGGAGATGGGTAGTGGGGCTGTAGTGTGTATTGTTTTTAATTGTGGGTAGCGGTTGTGGTGAAAGGGGTATTTGTCCCTTAGTGGGTATTTAGACCTTGCGGGTGGTTAGAGGGAGGGGTTAACCCCTTCATTACCTTAGCGGTATTCCCCCCGCAAGACCTAAACACCCACCAAGGGCCAAAAAAAACCTTCACCCACCCCCACTACCCACAATAAGACTGGCACGGGTGGCTAACCCCTTCATTGCCTTAATTAAGTGGCTGTAAATGCATTTTTTCCTGCATCGGATTTATGCAAGGGAGCTCTGGTGCTGGTATTAATGGTTATCAGCTCCGGAGACCCCTGGCATCAATCCGATGCAGGCAAAGGGCCTGTTTTTTTCTATGTTCCGTCTTGCCGCTCCTCACCGCTCATCCCCAGCTTCTTGCCAACTTTTTGTGCTGAAGCGATTTGGAGAGATTTGGAGAGAAATTGTCAATTCTAGAATGGCGAGAAGCTGATCGGGGCTACTAGAATTCAGGGAGTGTAAAAAAGTGGCGAAAACTGGCTTTTTGCCGGGCGTCTGCCGTAAAAAAAATTCGGCAAAAAAAAAACGGTGACTTTTTCTCTTATTGGCAGCTTCTTACTGCTTACTGAATCTAAAATATGAGAGAAAGAAACACCCTTTAACATGCACTCATTGTATTAATTGATATAATGAATAAAAGTTAATATTTAATACTTTATTATAATAATTAAAATAAATGGTGATATAGCTATCACTGAATCTTGCTCGCCGATATGCTTTAGAGATTGATCTCTGGCTGTAGCCTCTTGCCCTGAATCTCTCTCTCATATTCTCTGCCTCTACCTAAAAAGCCTCTATGGTGGAGCAATTTCTGCGAATTCTGAGAAATTGGCCCACAGGGATACATTCTTTCAATCGTCTAGGATGATGACTTTCAAAGCGTAACAAGCTATTTGTACAGTAGCGGCAGCTTTTATTCTTACATTTGCCGGCGGCAGGCCGGGATCTACTCCAGCTGGCGCGCGGTTTAGACCACGCGCCGCCGCGTGTTCCTCCGCGCACCCCCCTCCACCCCCCGCGCATTTCTAACCCCCTTCCCAACCCCGAACCTGGCTCCTGCTCTGCCCCTCTGCTTCCCCGCACCCCCGCTTACCTCACTTTACACTCCAGGGGTGTCGGGGAAGCCGGGGAAGCCGGCGCGTCACGTGACAGTGACGTCACAGTGACGCTGCGACAAGCCGCGTCACCACGTTTGTGAGAATAAAGTCTGCCGCTGCTGTAGCTGTTGTTTTACGATGGACCGTTGTTTCCACTTTGTTATCAGGTCCTCTTGAAATCCTAAAGTCCAAGAAGGTATTCTCCTGTGCGCCAATCTCAAAAGTAAGATGAGATTAAACTCGTTGGTGTTTAATACTTTGACAAATTCCGTGAACAGCGCCCGTGTCCCCTGCCACAGGATCAGGACGTCGTCAATATAGCGGACCCACAAAGAGATATGGTTAGTAAACATCTCATTAGCTTCCTGGAAAACCACCTCCGCCTCCCACCAACCCAGATACAAATTTGCGTACGTGGGGGCGAAGGTGGTTCCCATTGCCGTACCTCTTAGTTGATGAAAGATGGTACTGTTAAACGTGAAATAATTGTGGGTCAGAATTAATTTTAACAAGTCCAACACCAATTGATTATGCTTAGTGAACTCGCAGCTCCTGCTTCTGAGGAAGTAGGCTATAGAATCTATCCCCACTTGATGTATAATGGAGGTGTAGAGAGATTCTACATCAAGGCTAATTAGTAGTGTATCCTCATCTAAACAAATGTCATTGAGTCTGTTTAAGACATCTTTAGTGTCTCTCAGAAACGATGGTAGGTTATTGACAAAAGGGCGCAGTACTTGATCGATGTACTTGCTACTTTGTTCTGTCAGATTGGAAATCCCGGACACTATGGGCCTACCAGGTGGGGGCAAAATGCCCTTATGTATTTTAGGGAGACAGTAGAATGTTGATAGGACTGGTGCTGGTGACAGCAATTGATCATATTCTTTTTTTGTTAGAACTTTAGACAATAGACCTTGATCTAAAATACATTTTAATTCCTTCTGGAACTGTATAGTTGGACTTTGCTTCAGTGTCAGATAGTAAATGGGTACACATGTTGATATAGTCTGTAGTGTTCATGATCACTGTATTCCCTCCTTTATCAGAAGGTTTTACAGTGATCGTCATATCTTTTTGTAATTCCTTCAACCCTTGACGTTCAGAGGAGGTCAGGTTATCAGGTTTTTTATAGGTTGTCAGATTTTCTAAATCTTTAGTGACCAGCTGTATAAACATTTCGACGTTGGGACTTGTGACGAGGGGTGGGGTAAAGTTAGACCTGGGTCTGTGGTCTGAAAATGGTCCTTCTCCCTCGGTTCTATTGGATTCCTCAAGGAGGGCAGTAAGGTCTCTCATATTATTAATATGCAATTGGTCTAAATGCATAAGACCCTCATTTGTTATCTAGTAACAGTGCAGCTCTTTAGTCTAGTATAGGAGGCTATAATTTGATACGGGCATAGACTCGTGCCTCAGGGCCACGCTAACAAACTTTGTGGGCCATTATATATTGCACTGTTATGTACTACATTCAATTTGGTTCTCGTAGTTATTTAAGTAGTGCATACATTGATTGCAGGATAAGTGTTTGATTTAATGCACTAGACTAATTGCTAAATTTGGCTGCATACTTTTTTCTGTACCGATTGTGGTTTTCTGTGGGAGAATCCATATATTTGTATGTTTTCTGTATCTCAAGAGTCGTGACGGTCAGTCTTATGTACCTGTCTTAATAATACAGGTTTTTAATTAAATATTAGTGCTGGACTTGGGGATCCGTTGATAAGCCATTGTGAGCTATCTCACTACTATTAAGTACTTACCTGTTGGTTTACTCTCTCCCCCAGTTCCGGTTTATGTGTAATTATTTGTTGCTTTTTTTATATGTTGTGTTATTGTTGTTCACCAATAGTATCTGTTTAGCTATATCACCATTTATTTTAATTATTATAATAAAGTATTAAGTATTAACTTTTATTCATCATATCAATTAATACAATGAGTGCATGTTAAAGGGTGTTTCTTTCTCTCATATTTCATAACTACCCCATTCCCCCTTTGCACCTTTGTTATCATTTACCAGTCTGAACATTAAGCTGAAGAGAGAGTCACCTCCCTCCCTCCCCTTCCCCTTTCCCCATTCTACTATTATTATTCTTACTGAATCTAGCAGGCATTTTTGGTGAGAAAGTGGCGAAAAGTGCCTTTTCGCCGCTTACTGCATAGACCCCTATGTGTGAAAGTCCCTTCTTGATGTTATAAACATGCTCACAAGATTCAAGTGGTTTTTAGGGCAACATCAATATACTGGTTAAGCGGCCGTTATTCGAACACATCACAGCGCCGATTTTGAGTTCTCTGTTGTTCCCCACGCAGCATGAATGCGGCCAATCGCCCCAGGCACCCGTGCTTATCGCGGATGTTTTGTTTGAATTTCATGGATTCTGTTTCTTCGTTTGCATTAAAATGGATGAATTGTAATGTGTACAGTACTGTGGTACTGTGGTACTGTGTCAATTTCATGTTTTTAAAGCCAGAACACTAAAATTAGTTTTTCTGCACTCGCCGCGTTCGCATCTTAGTGTGGGAAGGCTGGAATTCATCCCGCGGTTTCAAATCGGGATTCCAATGTACATGACGCGGAAGTGTTTGAATAACGGCCGCTGCATCAGTACTGTAATTGGTGTTTCCTCTAGAGTCAGGTAAAGATGTACTTCAGAAAGAAAGAAATGTGTGTGGTGCTCACAAGACAGTCCGTATTGCAAAAAATAAATGATTGAAATGGAAAACAACCCTTGATATAGAATATGATAAATGTCTCAAGGATGCAGCCCGGTAGAAATACTATCCCACATAGCCAAGTAGTGAGGACAATATTGTTAACACCTGCAGGTGACCGGTAGATGAAACATCCTTTAGGCAGACACAATAAGCGGGGACAACATGGAATAGACTCACTTGGGAATCTTCATCCACCATAAGCAGCAAGTCCAATGTAACCAGTGTCCCAGGGTTGAATGTGCATCCATTAGTAGAAGGTCTTGGTGCAGAATTGAAGGAGGAAAAACGAAGCACTGTATCCAGCTATATATGCAGCAATAAAACCAACAGGAGTACGTTCCCAAAATAAAAAGCTATTTTAATGGGTCAGAACAAGGTAACAAAACACACCTACGCGTTTCGGACCTCTACAGTCCTTTATCAAGGTGAATACAACAATAAACTGCCGAGTGCAATTTATACTTACCACTAGAACGCATGGGCCAGTTGCAGGAACTTCCGGGAACGTCACATGGTGCGGGTGCACGACCCATGACCCGTGACGCACACCCGTCTGTTCACGTAGCCACGCCATGTAGTCAGTAATCCAGGAGCAGCGTCATGCGCACGGGAGCAGGGGAGACACTGTTCGTGTGTGTATCAAACACACCCCCAATCAGTGCTTCCTACTCCGTGATGTAAAAATGCATGACGTCACTCCGTTGTTAGACACGTGACCAACCAGGTCAAACCGCATGGTGTAACTAAGCAACATGACACTATGCGTCCCGTTGTGCACATGTACGTAAACAAAAAAAACTTTCTTGAAAACAAATGGTAAAAAGCACTCTCAATGAGGGAATGCCTAAACATTTTAAAAACACAATAGAAAATGGATTAAAAACAATTAATGATAACCTATGATATCAGAATACTAAGATCCTCATTGCTAGTTGTACAGTATTGTAAGGGTTTTGCTGGAGGAAACATATATAATATGATGAGATATAATTACACATAGTATAATATAGCATAGTTTAGCTCCGCTTACCCAGAGAGAATAGTGAAAAGAGACCGTATATTTATATAATATAACTTGTTCATATATCTCTCAAAGATATATATCATATAAATCTGCCTATTCCTAACAATATAACTAAATATAACTCTCTGCATCTTCTGTCATACGTAAAGAAAACTTATATAGTTAATATGACATAGATTCAAGTATCCAACAGAAGAGACCCAATATCCCAATCTGAGTTTAGGCCATATGGGATGCGTGTTTGTAGGGTAAATATCCAATAAAGTTCTCTTCTGTTTAGAATATTTAATCTATTGCTACCTCGGATGGGACTAGGTACATGTTCAATACCCTGAACAGACATGTTTTTTGAATCTCCCATGCTGCAATGACTAAAGTGTTGGGATACAGGATGACTTAAATCTTTTTTTATAATCAATCCTAAGTGTTCGAGTATACGAACTTTTAGATTTCTGATGGTCCTCCCTATGTATTGTTTGCCGCAACCGCAGCTTAACAAGTAGACCACATAAGTGGTGTCACAATTAATGAATGAATTCATGTAATATTTTTTACCTGTTTTAAAGGAAAATAATTCTTTTTTACTGTTCATATGTTTGCAGATTTTGCATTTGGAGCATACATAGTTGCCCTTGGGTAAGTTGTTAACCGGTGCCTTTGTTGAAGAAAATAACTGCCCGATACGTGATTGGCAATTGTTTTAGCTCTACTAAATACTATCTTTGGTCCCTCCTCATACACAGAATGTAAAATAGGATCTGATGCTAACACTCCCCAATGTTTGTAAATGGTTTCTCTGATTTTCTTAGATTGATTATTATGTTGAGTAACAAAATATGGAGATTGTAGGGGTTGGTTAGATTTTTTGTTGTTATTAACTTTATTTATTAAAGCAGATCTGTCTAAATTGCTCACCTCTCTAAAGATTTTGTTAAGATCACCTCTTGAATAACCTCTGGATTCAAATCGCTCCATCAAATCCTTAGATTGATTTATAAAGTCCTCATCATTTGTACAGATCCTTCTCAATCTAATTAGTTGGCTTTTTGGTATTCCTTTGATCAAGGATTTGGGGTGGCAGCTGTCAGCTCGCAAAAATGTGTTTCGTGAATTTTCTTTGCGATACACCGTAGTGATAATATTTTTGTGCATGTCAACAGAAATAAATAAATCTAAAAAGTGAATGTGATGAACATTGTGATTAGAAGTGAATTTCAAGTTAAATTCATTATTATTTAAGTACTCAGTGAACAAAATAAGAGAGTGTATATCCCCGTGCCAAATAAAAATGAGGTCGTCAATATAACGCCTATATAATGTGATAAGGTGTCTATAAGGGTTTTAATCCCCAAACACGTGGACCGACTCCCACCAACCTAAAAATAGGTTTGCGTAGGAAGGGGCAAAACTGGTGCCCATCGCGGTACCACGTGTCTGGAGATAAAAATCACCGTCAAACATAAAGTAGTTGTGCGTTAACATCTCCCAAAGATCCAATGCTAGAGACTATTGGTCTCCCAGGTGGGGAGACCAATGTCTTGTGGATCTTTGAGAGATGGTGAAAAATAGGGATGATTGGGTAGGGGCCAAAAAGAATTCCAACTCCTTATCATCAGTTCTTTAATGAAAATTGCAGTGGGGTCCCTCTAAGCAAAACATAAGAGGAATTGTCATTTAGTTGTCGAAGTGCCTCATTTTTGTAGTCTGACTTGTTCAGCACAACAAGATGTACTTCAGCTCAAGTACATCAGAGGAGACGAACCTCAACGTGGAGAAGAGATGTACAGTATGGAAAAAAAATGTCCATAGCACAGATCAATATAATAAAATAAGGGTTTTATATAGAAACTATTAACAACCTTCGGGTGTTAACCACTCTAACCTCATACCTATCCCCTGTCACCCTGCCTCCTCTCTCCCTTTCTCCTGTGCCCTTTGGAATGCACGCTCCCTTATCAACAAGTTCCTTCTTTTTCTCTCAATCTCTGCTCCTATTTGCTATAACTGAGACCTGGCTCACCAGTCTGACTCTGCACTGGAAGTTGCCCTCCCTTATGGCCCTCAAGGCCTTTCTTTCTCCCACACTCCTCGCCCTGATGGCAGGGGTGGAGATTTGGGGCTCCTGCTCTCCTCTATCTGCCGCTACCGTACCCTTCCAATTCCACGCTCTCTTGCATTTCCCTCCTTTGAGGCTCACACTGTCCAGATCTTCTCTCCTCTCCCTGTCCATGTGACTGTCATCTATCGCCCACCTACCTCTACTCATCCACCTTCTGCCTTTCTCTGTCACTTTGAATCCTCGCTCTCTTTCTTTCTCTCAGACTCCCCTGTTCTTCTCCTTGGGGACTTTGCCACATTGATGATCCCTCTCTCCATTTGGCTTCCCGCTTTCTCTCTCTAACTGCTTCTTTTGGTCTTCAGCAGTGGACTGCAGCCAGCACCCACAAAGATGGCCACTACCCAGACCTAGTTTTCACAAAAAAATTCTCTCTCCGATTTTTCCATTTCCCCTTTTCCTCTCTCTGACCATCACCATATCTCATTCTCTCTTTCTCTCTTCTACCCTTCTCCACCTCCATCTACACCTTGCTTCTGCAGAGACCTGCACTCTATTAACCTACCAGCTTTAATTTCCACTTTACGCTCCTCCCTCTCCTCTCTCAGGTCTGCTCCAGACCCTGACAACCTAGCCAGGAACTACAACTCTGCCTTATCCTCCTCTCTTGATCTACATGCCCCGTTTTCTCTCTGCCATTCTCGCCCTTCTAACCCTGGCTAAATTCCCACACACGCATGCTGAGTTCCTGCGCTCGTTCATCTGAACGCCTCTGGAGGAAACTCTCACACTCACACTCTCGCAGACTTCCTTCACCACAAATTTATGCTATCCTGTTTCAACTCTGCCCTCTCTCAGGTTAAACAAACCTACTTTTCCTCACTAATCAACACGCACAAGTCTAATCCATGCCGACTCTTCTCTGTCTTTGACTCTCTACTCAGACCACCCTCTGCTGCCTGTTTTTCTTCCTCCATCTCACCTCAGGACTTTGCCGACTATTTCAAGGAAAAGGTGGAATCCATATGTCAGGCCATCCCCTCTGTATCCTCCTCCCAACCTACTCCTCCTACATTCCTTGACTCTTTACCTGCTGTCACGGGGGAGGATGTAAACACCCAAGTGATTTGTACGGCGCTTAAACACACTAATAAAAGTGATGTGAAACAATAATATGCTCACAAAATAATGTGCAAAAAATCACAAAATATATATATACGTGCTCAAATAAGTGACTAAGTGAACAAGATATAATATATTATGAAAGGCGGTGGATATATCTCAACCTCTGATGGGAGTGGTTAAGGTTCCCAATACGATGCAATGTAGTCCAGGATACAAAGGGACCATAGTATCCAGATACCCCAAAGAAAAAAGTAAAAAATATAATGTACTACTGTATGATAAATCTGGATGTAGAAGAAACGTTAGCTACTTACAATGTAAAACATACAGAACCCCTATAAGCTCATATTGAACCCCCAAAATAACCACAACATATATATATATATATATATATATATATATATATATATATATATATACGTATAAGTGTCAAAGAGGAGTGCTACTGAGCATGGCAATATATATTTAAAACCAGAGACAGAACATGAAACACAGACAGAGCTCAGTGCTACCTCCATTGACACATGTACACGGTACAGTGCCTATATATATTTTTGAATAAATGGACTTTTAGTTTTTAGTCTTTTAGTCTTTTAGTCTATAAAACGGCAGGATAATATATGTACTCACATTGTGTACATATAACATGGACACATAATATGCTGTTGGGCGCCCAAGGACATCTCGCGCCGTATAGGAAATGGTATAAGCTGCTTTCTCGTACATATATTATCCTGCCGTTTTATAGATAAAGTTTTATTTTGGTCTGCACAATTGGTCTTTTCCCTTTTCTCAACACTGTGCCCTGTCATCCTTTATTGTTAGAATACTCGATCCAGTCGCCTGAACACTTACCTTTCTCACTGCATATTATATCTTACTACATTGTAAGTAGGCATTCTACAAGAGCCAAGGTTTCTTAGGTTTCTTCTACATCTAGACTTATCATACAGTAGTACACTATATTTGTTTCTTTTTTCCTTGGGGTATCTGGATACTACGGGGGAGGATGTGTCATTGCTTATCTCTTCTTCTCCCTCTACCACATGCTCTCTTGACCCCATTCCCTCCCATCTCCTAAAACCTCTTGCTCTTACTATAATCCCTACGCACACACACATTTTTAACTCCTCCCTCTACTCTGGTACCTTTCCATCCTCCTTCAAGCATGCAATAGTTATACCATTACTCAAAAATAGCAAGCTTGACCCTACCTGTCTTTCTAACTATCGACCTGTCTCCCTCCTGCCTTTTGCCTCTAAACTCCTTGAACGTCTTGTATTCTCTCGCTTGCTCCATTTTCTCAACACCTATTCTCTCCTGGACCCTCCAAAATCTGGCTTCCGCACTGCTCACTCTACTGAGACAGCCCTCAGTAAAATAACTAATGACCTCCATGCTGCCAAAGACAGAGGTCATTACACTCTTCTCATATTGCTCGACCTCTCTGCAGCATTTGATACTGTGGACCACTCTCTTATTCTTCACATTCTCCATACTCTTTACATTCGTAACAAAGCTCTTTCCCGGATCTCCTCTTACCTCTCCCAGCGTACTTTCAGTGTCTCTTTTGCAAACAACTCCTCCTCCTCTATCGATCTCTCTGTGGGGGTACCCAGGGGCTCTGTCCTGGGACCTCTTCTCTTTTCTCTTTACACACTCTCTTTAGGTGACCTAATCACAGCTCTTGGGTACAAATATCACCTTTATGCTGACGGCACACACATTTACTTTTCTATCCCTGACCTTACACCTGCGGTACAGACTAAAGTTTCTGAATGTCTGTCGGCTATATCATCCTGGATGGCCCTCCGCCGACATAAACTAAACATGGCAAAAACAGAGCTCCTCATACTTCCTCCCAAACCTGGCCCTATTCCGTCCTTCCACATTACTGTTGGAAGTACCATCATTTACCCAGTAGCCCTAGCACAGTGCCTAGGGGTCACACTCGACTCCTCTCTCACATTCTTTTCTCACATTCAAAACGTTTCTAAAACCTGTCGCTTTTTCCTCCACAATATTACAAAGATACGCCCTTTCTTCCGCTGCTCGACTGCTAAAACTTTGACTCAGGCCCTCATTCTCTCCCGTCTTGATTACTGTAACCTCCTGCTGTCCGGCCTTCCTGCCTCCCACCTGTCTACCCTACCATCTATCCTTAATGCTGCTGCCAGAATCACTCTACTCTTTCCTAAATCTGTCTCAGCATCTCCCCTGCTGAAATCCCTCTCCTGGCTTCCTATCAAATCCTGTATTACACACTCAATTCTCCTCACTTTTAAAGCTTTACACTCTTCTGCCCCTCCTTACATCTCAGCCCTAATTTTTCATTATGCACCATCCCGACTCTTGCGTTCTTCTCAAGGATGTCTTCTTTCTACCCCTCCTGTATCCAAAGTCCTCTCCCACCTTAAACCCTTCTCACTGACTGTCCCACACCTCTGGAATGCCCTTCCCCTCAATATCCGACTAGCACCCTCTCTATCCACCTTTAAAACCAACCTTAAATCACACATGCTTAAGGAAGCATATGAGTAGCTCGATGGCTGATAATTAACAACCTCATACAGTACATTAACCCAGGCCCCTTGCAGACGCACTTACCAGAACGCCCTCCTACTGTCGCTGTACATTCTTCCTACCAACTATATAGATTGTAAGCTCTTTGGAGCAGGGACTCCTTTTCCTAAATGTTACTTTTAAGTCTGAAGCACTTCTTCCCTTTGTGTTATTTATATCTTATTATTTATATGATTGTAACTATTACTGCTGTGAAGCGCTATGTACATTAATGGTGCTATACAAATAAAGACATACATATATACAAACATACATACATAAAAGGCGCACTTACAATAATGCGAATAAAAATAAGCATGTAACATTCATGTGTAACAGGACAGCTCACACCTCCCCCACCCCCGCGTCCATTGGGCGTCCATCCCTCGTGATGAATGCCTCCGCATTCAGCTGCTTGCCTTCTGGTAGTGTGTGAGGGCTCTGCATCGTCGCGATTCTGAGGAGGACGTCACTTCCGGTCTGGCTTCCATGGTGTGCGGTCTATCGGCGGCGCGTCTCCCCAATGCTCAGTGATTCTCTGGGCGGTCCCACTCTACGCATTTCCCCAGTTAGATTTGCAGCTTCATGAGGAGTGTACCACCCCCGCCTTGACATTTGCTTTATATACTATGTGCAATTAAAATCTCTTTGATACAAATTGAAAACGTATGTGATCTGTGTTGGACAATAGAAACTCTACAGTACATGAATCATTGTAATCACATCATTACTAGGGATGCACAAAAAGTGCAGAATCTTAGACTACCTATTAGAGAAAACACAGCACTAAATAGTGCTTGATGAGATAGAATATATAACCTCAATAATGTATGTACATGGGAGCTGAAAATCCACATCCAGATGATTAACCTAAAGTGAAATTGGTGCTAATACTGATGCAGCGGCCGCTATTCGAATGATTAACGCGGTATGTAGATCGGAATACCCATTCGATGGTGAGCAATTTGATTTAATAGTGCCGACTTAAACACGCGGTTTGGTTATCGTTTTGTCCGGATTAGAAAATGGCATTTTAGCGTGTTCTGCAATACCGTCGAGAAACTCAAGTAGGCAATCGCGAGTTGTTGTCATCAAAATCCAATAGCAATTCAATGTCACGATTACCATGTTGGCTAAAATCGGCTGTGATGCCTGCCACGTATGTGCGCCATAAGCCCTTCAAAGCTTCTTCTATTGTGCTGTGTCAAGTCATCTTGGAGTTCACCGCTTATCAACAACACAACACCCCTCCCCCCACAGAGCTGTTAATAAGATAACCATACGGCCTTCAAAGCTTCCCCCCCCCACACACAAACTTTAGTAGTTGAATCAAAACATTAATAATTATTCTTTAGAATTTTATTGGGTAATGAATCATACAAAAATACAAAAATACAATAATTTGTGTACAGGCTTGTCTTTTCCTTCGTTATGGCTGCATTTGATTCTGAATTGCTGTACTGTACAGTACTGAAAATAAAAACCAGAAATAATTGATTAAACAAAAAAATATTTTGGGGGGGGGGGGGTCTTATGATTTTAACCCCCCCACACACGTTCAGTGTGCGATATTAGCAGTATCAACAACACAACACAATGTAGAAAATAGCTGAAGCGCTCAAATGCAGGTGTAATGAACAAAATAAGCCAAACCACTAAACCAGAGTACTAATAAAATAATATAGTACTTAATGTGCAATAGTATGGGTACTATCCTCCTGAAGACAGGTGGTAGATGGTACAAGCCCACTCACCCTCAGTCTCATCGGCAGGTTCCCCTGAAAATAAGCAATACTCACATCCTGGTAGTAGGTAGGCAAGCTGTGCAGCTACATTTATGCAATACAGGAAAAGGGAGACCAAAAAGCGCACCAGCACAAACGGAGCAGGAAGGACCCAAAACAAAAAATGATTAAAAGGGCCCTTTTAATCATTTTTTGTTCTGGGTCCTTCCTGCTCCGTTTGTGCTGGCGCTTTTTTGGTTTCCCTTTTCCTGTATCAACAACACAACACCCCTCCCCTCCCCCTCCACAGAGCCATTCAAGAAATGTGGCGTGCTTTGCTTCAACTGCTAAAAATGATTACCATGTTGGCTGAAATCGCCTGTGATGCCTGCCACGCATCGCGCCCATAAGCCCTTCAAAAGCTTTTATATTGTAACTGTGGCCAAGTCATCTTGGAGTTCACCACTTATCAACAACACAACACCCTCCCCCCCCCCCAAAGAGCTGTTAATAAGATTACCATACGGCCTTCAAAGCTGACCCCCCACACACACACACTTTAGCAGTTTAATCAAATCATTAATAATTATTCTTAAGAATTTTATTTGGTAATGAATCATACAAAAAAGCAAAAATACAATAATTTGTGTACAGGCTTGTCTTTTCCTTCGTTATGGTTGCATTTGATTCTGTATTGCTGTACTGTACAGTACAGTACTGAAAATAAAAACCAGAAATAATTGATTAAACAAAAAATATGTTTTTTGAGGGGGGGTCTGATGATTTTAACCCCCCCCCACACACACGTTCAGTGTGCGATATTCATGTCTGCAATACTATAGTATAATCAAATAAGCAATAATAGACTTTATTAAAGAAAAAAACATGTGCTGTACAGTAACATGTTCGCAAATACGCAAAAACTATTTTTTGGTTATCAAGTATCGATATTCTGAGATTCCAGTTTTACAAATGCAGTACAGTATACTGTATATTTTCTGGGGTTATCTCCATGGGCTTGCATAGTATAGCAAGTATGGATATTATGAGAATCAAACAGCACTGTTGCTTTTTAATTCCACACTAGTCATGTACGTTCTTTCTGATGTGGGTGGCATACTGTAGTACAGTGATTTTTATTTTGGGGTGTGGGGATCAAAACATTATGGTGACCTGTTGAGAATATGTCTTTGAACTACAGCTTGGAACTTCATACAGCTAGCACAGCTCACACCCCCTCACACCCCCCCCCCCCCCCCCCCCCGGCTCAAGGATTTCAACCTCTTATCAACAAATCTGACAAACCATCCATTTTCAAATGCTTTGCTTTGTGGTTGCATTAATCTTCCCGAGCCTGCTCTCACCATTCTGCGCCTGCGTGTAATTCTCTTTTGTTGGGACCTGGGACCTTGTTGATTATTAATGCACATGCGTGTATAACTTCCCATTCATTTGGAAGTTAGTTCAAGTTTTAAAAATATACAGTATACTGTACTGTATAATGTGTTTTTTTTTTGGTTATCTCCATGGCTTGCATAGCAAGTATGGATATTATGAGGATCAAACAGTACTGTTGCTTTTTAATTCCACACTAGTCATGTACAGTACGTTCTTTCTGATGTGGGTGGCATACTGTAGTATAGTGATTTTTATTTGGGGGTGTGGGGATCAAAACATTATGATGACCTGTTGAGAATATGTCTTTGAACTACAGCTTGGAACTTCATTCAGCTAGCACAGCTCGCATATACACACACACACGGTTCAAGGATTTCAACTTCTTATCAACACCTCTGACAAACCATCCAAGCTAAGCCCTTCTAACTTGCCTTTTCTTAAACACAACACTCCCCCCCACTAGTAATAAGATTAACATGTTGTGTGAGATACAGGCCTAGCTAAGAAAGCCCTTCTAAAACTGCTATTGTACTGCAACAAAACAAGTCAACTTGAAGTTCAAAACTTATCAACAACACAACAACAGAGCCCTCCAACAGAGCCATTAACGTAAATGTACTGTTGCGTGATTATCATGAGCTGGGCAGAAGACATGTTGGATAATCCTTAATGCAGGAAAATAGTATTTTTCTACAGCATTTTATTGCATTATTAACAGAAATGATTGATTAAACAATAAAAATATAATAATTTTTAAAACGCATTTTTTGTTTTTATATATATTTTTCCCCAAACTAATGTGGAGTGCAATGCTTTGTTTGTTGAACTGTTCATAAGAATTTCAGGTCTGCAAGAGATTTTATTTTTTAATGCATAATACAGTACAAAAATACAATACAGTAGCTCTTGTCTTTCTCTTCGTTATGGCATTGCGAGATGGGGAGAGAGGTGGCTGCAGCTCTGAAAATACAGTATTTCAAAATATTTTTTTTTAAACATATTTTTATTTTTTTTGGCAAACACGAATTTCTATACAGTAACTATTATCCTACACCCCCCCCCCCCCTTCCTTGCTTGCGGCAGTTCTGAAAATGAAAAGAAACAATAAATACAGATATGGTTAGTTTGAGTGCCATACAGTACTTACAGTGCAGTAAAGTGCATGTATCATACTTACCTGTTCCTGATTAACATAAATAAATGGTTAAAACCATAACAATACAGTATTTATTTCAAAAGATTTATTTTAAAACTTTTTTTTTTGGGCAAACACGAATTTGTATAGAGTAACTACTGAGAGATGGGGGGGGGGGTTGTGTAAGATACAGGCTGGTTTGTACATGAACACCATACTATTATCTTACACATCCCCCCCTTCCTTGCTTGCGGCAGTTCTGAAAATGAAAAGAAACAATAAATGCAGACATGGTTATTTTTAGGACCATACTTACCTGTATCATACTTACCTGTGCCTTATTACTTTCCAGAGGCCTGGCCATTACGTTGTATAACAATAGGCAACACAGTCGCAATATGATCAATATATTTATTACATCTGACTACGGTGAGTATATTGTTCCAGAAATTCAGTATCCCCTTTTCCAATTCTTCCTTTTTGGACGGTTTCCACACTTTTCTGATATAATCCTTTAACTCATGCCATACCATTTCGATGGGATTAAAATCTAGTGATCTGTAATACAGAAGGAGGGGAGAAAAAAGGTGAATTACGTAAGGAGATATACAGTAAACTATGTAAAACAATGCGAAAAGGTTACCCAACTTACTCCGCTGGCGTCTAAACCCAGTTGATACCGCTGGCAAGAATGTGAGCCATCGACGCTGTGTGTTTCGGATCATTGTCCTGGAAGAACCGGTGACCAGATGGGAAATCATTCTTTATGTATTGAACAACATGTGTAATTATGTGATCTTGGAAGAACGCTTTATTCATGATTCCTAAAAACAAGAAAAAACATGTAACATTAGGGTACAAAATACTGAATACAGTATACTGTAGCTGTCTAGTGAGTAAGGCCACAGCATTTGTATTTGTGCATTATTTTACCCTCAAAGATAATGATGCATCCTGGTCCTTGTCTAGAGATGGCACCACACATGCATCTTCACTGGGTGCTTGGGACGTGGCTTCAGAGATAGGCGTCCTTTTTTGTAGAATCCAAAACGGGCAAACCTCTCAAGCGCTACAGTTGTCTCGTCTGTAAAGATGACATCATTGAAAGTCTTGCCACTTTCAATCCATGCCCGTGCCTGGTCCACTCTTTTTATTTTGTTGGCTTCTCTTATTATAGGATACGTTCTGTAATGACAAGGAAAAATATTAGAGCCACTAAATGCTGGACATACAGTACAGTATGATACTGTATTAGGAGGGAGCGTACCATAAAAAAAGAGGGCATGAGTGATGTACTCTATACTGTACTTACTTAAAACGTCCATATTTCCATCCCAATTTCCATCTCATCAACCTGACTCTGGTCTTTGATGCTTTTATTTTGTGAGTTGCCTCTAGTGCATTCTTTACCCTTGTGGCACATGTCTCATCATTCGCTTCACTTATTTGGTCCACCAGAAGAGTGTTCGCCCAAATGTGTAAAGAAAAACAGAACAATTTGTTACAGTAGGCAAATTAAGCATCCCAATAGCGCACAGATTTCTTATTGTCTGATGTTGCTGCTGCACTTATTTTACTGTGAGTACACTTTGGGCGCTACAGTATACAGTATGAATATATTAAATAAATAGCCCCTCAAACTGCAGGATTATTAGTTCAAAGAAAACCGAATCTTTTGAAATGATTACACTATTGTCTAATCATTTATTTCTGTCAATCAGACACAGGTAAGTATGTTACTGTATAGAAATTCATTATCATTACATTCATTATTTTCTTTGCTCTATGTTGTTATATAATGTAGTTCAATTGATTAAATGATGATTTATACATTTATACATATTATGATTAACTTGTAGTCATCAAGTGGTTAACAGGGTCATATATAGCATTTAAAACTCCTGACGAAGCATCTGGCGAAACGCGTAGAGTTTGAAGAGAGAGAACAAGCTCTGAAGGACTGGCAGAACTCGGTCCTAGATCTCTTCCATTGGGAACTTCCGCCCTCAGCCGTGACGCGATAGCGGAAGTGACGCGACGGCTGTGACACACGCGGAAGAGAATCCTGAATGCTGTGAAGCTGCCTACACCTACACCAATATACAACGAGCTGCGGTTCTCTCCCCCACCCGATTTATACATTGGCGGATGTGGTTGGTGTGATATACTCGTGGTATTGTATGCATATATACATATTGGATAGTTGCACTATTGTGGCTTTTTTTTCTCATCACATATCCGTGCCTTGAGGGATTTCCCTGTTACCATTTAAAGGGCTCCAGTCAGAGAGAGAAGGATCTCTGACACGTGATATTTTCTGCGATTTATGTGAGTTCTATTCTATAGATTACATCTACTTACACAGTGTTTACCATCTGCACTATATTTGTTATCTTTTTTGCCATTATTTTGCACATCTACTGCGCTCCTCCTCATCTCCAAGAAACAATCTACCCTTCTGGGACCTGGAACTGTCCCATCAGAGGAAGTTGAGCTGCTTTTACACACATTTATTTTTTCACTATTTCACTATTGGTGTTATATTGTGTGTTATTAGTTGTATTCCCAACAACAACATTGGTTCACCAGGGAGCGCCCAATCCACTTCCCCACCTCACCCCTTCCCCTTTCCTTCACATCCCCTTGTTTTGCATTCATATATAGTATACAATGGTCTAATCTTGCTATGTCTCTTTGTATATAGCAAAAAACTCTTTAAAATTTGTTTTGTTGATTTTTAATTAGTTGTGGACATTTGATACATTTTATGTTAATCTGTATAATATCATGTTGGTATACATTAAGATAAGTTATGAGAAATTTAGCATGTTATATGCATTTAACTTTTTTCCTTTCTATTATATACTTATTGTGATTATGTGATAGAAGTCCTGTGTGTTGAAATTTACATATATGTCATTTAATCAGGTGTACCACATTAGTTCAACCATTAGAAAGGAGTTATAAATAACACTCTCCCTTCATGTCTTGTCATACTCCTTGAGAAAGGGCGAACTCGCCCGAAACATGTGGGATGAGGTCTTTTTTGTTATGTTCTAGTATCTGTTTTATGTAGATTTAATAAATTGATTTTATTACCTACCTGGTGAGTCTGTCATCCCAAGGAGCAGTTCTAATATCGATCATATTTTTTCTTTGTTACTTCTGGATCGTGGTCGCGCATGAAGAGGAGACACAGAGGGGACGGACTCTCGTGAGCTGTGTGAGCTCCATCCGTGGGCTGCTGCAATTGCGGCCGCTGGCCCCACATGGGAAGCGGGTCTGCAAGTGGCCCCTACCCCGCATCTTCAAAAGGTATTTTTTCCTGCTCCACACTTATATCTTATTTGGCAACTAGCTGTGGGGGTCAACCTTGAGTGGACAGATGGTTCCTTTGGATATCTGCACTTTCACACTGCCTGCACTCGGATCACCCCCTGATTTCATTCATCAATCATCCACACAGACTCACCAGTGTTCCAGCAGGTAAAATTAACCCTGGATTTTATTTTTTTGATGTGATACTTTTTCTGACTTTTTTTGTTCCTCTTATGGTTGCTGGACTTTACTACACATTTCTCTTACTCTATTTTTTTTGTCTTACCAACATGGATATGCCTACAATGCCTTTACGAGAGTTAAATACTCATTTTGCATTCAATTGTTTTAATTTGGCAGCGAGAACCAAAAAGGCTGAATCCCTGTTTGAAAAGGACTGTAACATTTTATGTGTAGATACTCAAGATTTAAAGGCACAATTTTTTTGCTTAGAAAATTTTATATCACTTGATTTAAGATTATGGTGGGACATTGTTACACTGGAGAATTACCAGATGAATAAAAGAATACCTCGAGGTCTCTGTATGACAAAAGCCCCATCATTTGGATTTGAAATGCAAGAATTTGTTAAACAGTGGAACCAAATTTTGGACCAATGTTCTTTCAAATTAATAGAATTAATCATTCATCACAAATCCAGAGAAAAAACTGTCGCACATAAAATGTCACTGATCTTCAACATCAATTGCAAGCCTTCCTACATATTGATAGGTTCAAAGATATGGATAAACTGTTAGCACAGAGGATTAAAAACCTAGTGAAAAGTATTATGCTGGCCAAACAAGTAAAATATGAGAGAGATAAAATTGATTATCAGAAAAAACAAATTTATCTCTGGCAGAAACCATACAATAACAAAATTAATTCTAATAAAAAGTCACAAAATACAAATTATAATAGCAATAAGAAAGGTAATGCGAGACCCAAATCCATACTCAGGAAAAATTCCAAATCGGACATGCATTCAGGGAAAAATACAGAGTCTGATATTTCAGATTCTGAACATGTTCTGCCTAGTGTGTCTTTCTCAGGTGCCGACTCTGGGGCATCATCCAATGAAGAAATTCTTCTGCCAGCAAGGGCATAGATGTACCCTATAAATATTTCTTCACACCCACAGTCAAAAAACAACATTGCAGGCGAAGAAGATCCAGGCATAAGCTGGTGGGTGGCCGCTGCAAGAAGATGAGGTACTGAGGTTAGAGGACACTAACATTCTCAATATGTCTAAATACACACTGTCCCAATCTGAAATGAGTGTGTTGAATTTGGGACTTTCATTTGTACCTGACAACAATTTTGACCTGTTTTCCACAATAGTGGACCTTCACCAGGAAGTTAACCCTTAAAAGATTTTTCAAACATAAGAACCGTTCAATACCCATGTCTAACCTGGACGGATCCCAGATTACATCCAATAAACCTAATGCGAACACTACAATTTCTAAGGATGACCTACACTGGTGACACACTTTATTCGAGCTCGGCTAGTCCCACGAATTCGGGTATACCCGGGTGTATTGAGGTTTGTGACTGTTTTCTGCCCGAGTGCATTGAGGTATTTTCCAGGCAGGGATTGAAGCATTTTATTCCCGCTGGCTGCAATACTGCACAGTATATATATATATATACTGCATTACAATTCATGAATTTATGCCATCTGGTAGACACGCGAAGCATTGCAGCCTATTAAATCCTAATCATTATCATTTAACAGATCAGCCGCCCGTCAGCCAGGCATGAACCCAGGCTGGGAAGGCAAACGCAACGGGGCTTGTCAGAGGTGAGGAGCGGCGCATTCCAGGTATCTGCCAGGTACATACTGGGTATTTGCTCGAATAAAGTGTGTCTGTGCAGTAACAAGTCCAATTTTTGACATCAGGACACATTTAACGTTTCGGGACAATTGTCACATACAGGACTTGATTGAGCTATTACAAGATCAACATGAGACAGGATATGATCCACAAACTTTCTTGGGTAGTCAATCATCATGTCTAAAGAATAAATCTGTGTTTCATCCTATGTATTTCACTGGCCATGCGATCAATGTGTTCCAAGCAGCGGTAGAACGGGACCTACTACTGCTCTCCCAAGGCATTACCACAACTACAAATGATGTCCATAGTTCAAATAATTTGAACTTTACACAAAGACAAGCCATTAAATCGCTGAGAGAAAATAATTTAATTGTGGTTAAAAATGCTGATAAAGGGGGAGCAGTGGTGGTCCTAGATTATGGTTATTAAGTTGAGGAGGCCTTATGCCAACTTCAGGATAATAACTCATATACCAAGTTATATATGGATCCAACTCAAGGTTTTTTATTAGAATTGTATGATCTACTAGATTTTGACAGAATTCTTCAAGTTTTGTCTGTACAAGAATATGAGTATCTACATGTGACTTACCCAGTTTTACCAATATTCCATCACCTCCCTAAAGTGCACAAGTCCCTTTCTCACCCCCCAGAAAGACCCATCATTGCAAGCATTGGTTCACTGGGGGAGCACTTGTCCCAATATGTCAATCACTTTCTTCAGCCCTTAGTCACTTCACTTCCCTCTTACCTATTAGACACTTCACATATTCTTTCTATTTTTTCTGATTTCATCTGGTCACCAACATTTCTTTGGGTTACACTAGATGTATCTTCATTATACACTATCATTTCACACTCACATGGTCTCACAGCTGCACTACACTTTTTGGAATCTGACGCTACACTTGCTCCAGCACAGATCACCTTTTTGTTAGATGCCATCAGGTTCCTCCTCACACACAATTACTTTATGTTTGATGGGGGTTTTTATCTCCAAACACGTGAGACGGCCATGGGGTCATCATTTGCGCTTTCCTATGCCAACCTCTTTATGGGGTGGTGGGAACATACCCACGTGTATGGAGATACGAACCCCTATCGATATCACTTCATCACATATCACCGCTATATCGATGATCTTATATTAGTTTGGTCTGGCACTGTTTCACAATTGCATGATTTTTTCACTTACCTCAACACCAACACTCTGAATTTATCATTTACACATCAATACCACCATCACCGTATACACTTCTTTGACTTGTGTCTTTATGTGGGTATGGATAATCATGTTTACACTAATATTTTCCGCAATCCTAATTCAAGGAACATATTGTTGCATGCCTCGAGTTCTCATAGCCTCAGTCTGCTTAAAGGGTTACCATATGGACAGTTCCTTTGTTTACGGAGGAACTGTTCGACTATGGAACATTTTGATAAAGGTTCTTATGATCTCATCAGGAGATTTGTAGATAGAGGCTATGATTTTGATCTGTACAGTGGGCCTATGCTAAAGCTAGGAATAGATCAAGAGAAGATCTTATTAATGTTGATCTTTCGAACTTCAGTCATGTGAAACAGGGTGATTACTCTACATTCAATGATAGTAATAAATGTGAATCTTCTTTCTTTATTACTAAATACAGCCGGCAGGCCAATAACATCAAGTCAATAATTAGGAAACACTGGACCATCCTTAAAACTGATGTACTACTAAAGGATATGGTCTCTATGGACCCTAGATTTGTTTTTCAAAAAGCATACACATTGGGTAGCTTGGTATCACCTAGTATGATTTCAAATAAAAATGAGCATCAAAATACGTTATTTCCAGACGTACAGTAAAAGGATGTTTTAAATGCGGGAAATGCAAAATATGTCAATATGTTCAAAAAAGTAACTGTTTTACTAATACAGAACTTACTAAAGAATTCAAAATTCTGTCATTTGTGACATGTAATACAGATCATGTCGTTTACATGATCACGTGCGGATGCAATAAACGATATGTGGGCCTAACTACCCACTTATTCAAAATAAGAATGTTGGAACATATTAGACATATAAAAAGTTTTAGACAGTACACATCCCGTGTCTAATCACTTTAAAGAATGTCAGTCTGGAAGTCTCAAAAATGTCAAATGTATTGTTTTAGAGCATGTCAAAGCTCATAAACGTGGTGGAGACAGATCCAGGACTCTTTACCAACGCGAAGCTTTTTGGATCTTCACCATTGATACATTAATACCAAAGGGTCTCAATACAGATTGGGACCTGAAGGTATTTCTGTGATCCCTAGAGTTTAATAATGGATATTACTGTTTTTCATTATTATTTTTTTTATGCTCTGTCATTTTCTTTTTCCTTCTTTTTTCTTTTTTCTTTCCCCTTTTCTTCCCCCCCCCCCTTTTTTTTTCTTTCTTCCCTCTCCCTTCCACTCCCTTCCCCCTTTCCTTCCTTTCCCCCCTCCCCTTTTCTTCTCTGTTCATTATTATTACATTCATTATTTTCTTTGCTCTATGTTGTTATATTATGTAGTTCAATTGATTAAATGATGATTTATACATTTATACATATTATGATTAACTTGTAGTCATCAAGTGGTTAACAGGGTCATATATAGTATACAATGGTCTAATCTTGCTATGTCTCTTTGTATATAGCAAAAAACTCTTTCAAATTGGGTTTGTTGATTTATAATTAGTTGTGGACATTTGATACATTTTATGTTATTCTGTATAATATCGTGTTGGTATACATTAAGATAAGTTATGAGAAATTTAGCATGTTATATGCATTTAACTTTTTTCCTTTCTATTATATACTTATTGTGATTATGTGATAGAAGTCCTGTGTGTTGAAATTTACATATATGTCATTTAATCAGGTGCGAAAAACCCAAGTGATTTAGAAAGGCGCTAAGACACAGTATAGTGATAAATAAATATTGCTCCTGAGGAAGCTGACGTTTAGATCAGCAAAACGCGTAGAGCTTGTACTGTACACCGCATGCAGCTGCTCCTGGTTTAGAGGCAAAGGTGAAGAGTCTTCTGTGCCGTCCCACCACCCGTTTTTGCCCTCCGCCCTACCGGAAGTTGTCGGTCCTTGACGGATGTGACGTCAGACGCCGTCCACCGTGATCGGACTGAGGGAGTTCCAAATCGAAAGGCCAGACTTCCACCTCTCCTGATGTGAACCACACCGCCTCAAAAGATACCTTTATGTGTCCGCAATTGATGTACACATTGTGAGTACATTTCATATGCTTTTATCTATATATATTTTTTGCCTATTGGTCCATACCATGGTCTCTCCTTGCTGTTTAACATAAATACAATCCTGAGTGAGAGTGCTTCTGAATATCCTCCAATCCTGCTTTCCTGTTAAACGCTGATTCTTCACTTACTTGTTGTAAGTAGGAAATCCACTTGAGCCAAGATTTTATCTGCTTCACTATTGTGTGATTTTATTGCACTATTGTTGTGTTTTTCTTTTTGGGGTGTTCCTTTAATCAGGTGCAACACATTAGTTCAACCATTAGAAGGGAGTTATAAATAACACCCTCCCTTCATGTCTTGTCATACTCCTTGAGAAAGGGCGAACACGCCCGAAACATGTGGGAGGAGGTCTTTTTTGTTATGTTCTAGTATCTGTTTTATGTAGATTTAATAAATTGATTTTATTACCTGCCTGGTGAGTCTGTCATCCTGTAACGGATCCGCACCTTAGTTTACTGTTTGCCTTGCCTTACAGACCTGTGCAGCCCTGGAACACTGCTCCTGATATTTACTGCAGCTCCACCCTGGTTCACTCATTAAAGCAATGCTGTCACATGCCCCTTCTGCTATTGGTTCACTGACCTTTAAAGACACCTTTCCCACAATGCTCCCCTGCCAAGCATAGTCCTTCCTGGATGTCACAAGTGTTCTGCCACAAGCCCTTGGCTTGTCTGTGTATGTATTAACCTCTCTAGTTGTTATTCCCTAGTTCCTAAGGCCTGCTGCTAGTCTTCATGCAGGGGCCTGTATTTCCTGATTATCCTGTGCATCTTGAGGCCAGCTACTACTCTCTCGTAGAGGCCTGCTTTCCTGAGGCCTGCTGCTAGTTTCAGGCAGAGGCCTGTTCCTGTCTCCTGTGCTGAAGCGGAGGTCTCTCCAGTGTTGACTTCAGCTCCCTGTTTCCTGAGCCTTGCTGTCCTTCCACAGCAGAGCCTATCTACTGGTTCCTTGGGCCTGCTGCTCATTCTCCATTGCAGAGGCCGTGTCCTGGTTCCTGTGCTGAAGCGGAGGTCTCTCCAGTGTTGACTTCAGCTCCCTGTTTCCTGAGGCTTGCTGTCCTTCCACAGCAGAGCCTATCTACTGGTTCCTGGGGCCTGCTGCTCATTCTCCACTGCAGAGGCCATGTCCTGGTTCCTGTGCTGAAGCGGAGGATTCTCCAGTGCGTTCTTCAGCTTCCAGTTTCCTGAGGCCTGCTACCCTTCCCTTGAAGAGGCCGGTCTACGAGTCCTGAAGTCTGTAGCTCTCTCTCTCCTTGAACATTCCCGCTCTGGACTCTTGCGCTGAAGCACTGGTTTACCGGTGCTGCCAGGCAGTGTGCCCACTCCAGTCTGCCTATCCCTTCCTGAGACCAGTACCATGGGCCATGGTCGCCGCATGCGCAGAACCCACTCCCGCGCTCACGCTCCTAAGCTGAAGCGGGGAACACTTGACTACCTGTTGCCGAACTCTTGCTTGAATAACGTTTACCCTGATTTCTCCAATCCTGACCCAGGCTTGTCCTCTGACGATGCTGCCTTCTCCAGTCCCGACCCTGCTATGTACGACTACGAACTGCGCAATCCGGATCAGCCTGCGCGGTCTAAGGTCGGTGCTTATACAACCCCACCTCAGCCACGCGGTCCGACCCAGGTTTGTGGCGAGCACAACCATGACACATCCCAAGGAGCAGCGCTGATATTGATCATATTTTTTCTTTGTTACTTCTGGATCGTGGTCACGCAGGAAGTGCCTCGTTACCTTTTCAGGTATCACAAGACCAGGAGACACAGAGGGGACGGACTCTCGTGAGCTGTGTGAGCTCCATCCGTGGGCTGCTGCAATTGCGGCCGCTGGCCCCACATGGGAAGCGGGTCTGCAAGTGGCCCCTACCCCGCATCTTCAAAAGGTCTTTTTTCCTGCTCCGCATTTATATCTTATTTGGCTACTAGCTGTGGGGGTCAACCTTGAGTGGACAGACGGTTCCTTTGGATATCCCAAGTGGAACAGAAGCTTTGTTTGACCCCTTATTTGCATACGTTTGGATGATTTTCTTGTGTTAAAGAAACAGGCGCAATAAAAGCCTTATTTAATTTCACCTTAAAATAGTCTCCATTGCATACCTCTGCACATGTCCTCAAACAAAGATGATATTGGGTTAAGTTGGGATACTTGTACCTAGAATAGGATCATTTTTTAGGATGTCCCATTGTTTATTAATAATGTTTTTAATGTCTCCTGCCTCTCTATTGCAGCTATTGAGGAAACCAAAATCAAACTTTCCATCCTTATTCTGATTTTTGATTGTGGGTTTTAATAATTCCTCTCTATCCAGCATATCCACTATTTGCATTGCTTTATCAACTGTTTCTCTCTTGTATTTTTTTCTCCATGAATCTTTCTCAAACCATGCTGGCCTGTGACAAAAACAAATTTCTGTCAGTACAGTTCCTCTTGATGCAAGTAAATTGCCAAATTGAACATAATCCATCCACCTGGGCAAATGGCAACTAGATCTTAGTATGTAATTGTTCTTATCAACTTCTTTGAAATAGGTTTTGGTTTTGATCACACTATCTTCTATTTACTGTATATATAGTCAAATCTAAAAAGTTTATTTGATGACTACTATAATTGCTTGTGAACCTTAAATTACTATCATTTGCGTTCATGGTGTTTAAGAATATTTCGAGTTTTTCTTCACCCCCTTTCCACACCAGGAACACGTCATCAATGAAACGGCACCAGAGGACTAAGTCTACATTGAGCTTATGTAAGGATGTGCTCACCACAAACGAGACGGGAACGCGGTGCTGAGGTGGGAAAGGTTAGAACGCCACCCACAGCCACGAGGGCACGTCTTGAGAGTAGATTGGTCTGGGATTCCGGATTGGGGTAGGAGAGGTACGGTTGGTAGTGGAGGCCGTTTGCCAAGTCCAGGGTTAGAGAGAGGGACGTTGTCATTTACCGTAAGCCAGGATCGGGATGCCAGAGGTGCGGAGAGTCGTGTAGCCGTATGCCGAGTTCGGGATGCCAGAGGTACAGGAAGACGTAGAGGAAGCCGGTTCGGTTCACGAGGAAGTCTGCAAAATAGAACTAGGGTGGCAGAGAGTGATGAGAACAACTGGTTCTATGCTCAGCCAATGAGTTAGTGACTCTGCAAGGTATATATAGGAGAGAGGGTCCAATAGCAGTGCAGCAAGGTGGAGGTGTGTGGAAGGGCCAGGCTACAGCAGGGATAGGTCCAGAATGAGTCCCAGGGAAGGAGCCATAAAGCCCAGTAGTCTGACTGCATTTAATCGTAGCAATAGTTTGGGGTGCTGTGCCTTTAAGAGGCGGGTGCGCCTCTGTGTGGCCGCGCCTCCGTGTAGCAGCTTCAGTGGCTGCGTGCGCGGACCCACGCCCTGATCCGAGGGCAGAATAGGGAAGCAGACGTGCGCGCGCGCGCATAGGAGCAATGGAGATCGGCGGCTTGCTTCCGGAGTCCATGTGAGCCGCGGGGGACCCAGACGGAGCTGCAGGTAAGTGAGGAGCACGCCGTGAGCGGCGTGACTCCAGAATCTTCACAGCTTACCCCCCGACCAGATATTATTGTCTTCCCAAACCGCCATAAATAAATTGGAGTAGCTTGTGCGAACCTAGTCTCCATCGACGTTACACATTTCTGCAAATAATAGTCATCCCCATAAAAGAAAAAGTTGTGACCCAAAATAAACCTAATACTATCAATGATAAAATTCACCTGAATATCTGGAAAATCTACATCCCTCTCTAATACCTGTCTGATGGCTTCACATCCCTTGGTGTGTTGAATCGATGTGTTCAATGACGTTACGTCACATGTCGCCATTAAATAGTGTTGTTCCCATTTGGTTTTGTTTAGAATATCTGTTGTATCACGTAGATACGCCCTCTGTTGCACCACATATTTCTGCAAAAATGTATCTATATAAAGTGAAAGATTTGGCGTTAGTGAGTCAATCCCCGAGACTATGGGTCTGCTTTGGGGATTGAAAATGCTTTCATGCACCTTCGGGAGATGGTAAAACACAGGCAGCCTCGACTTATCACTAAACAGGAATTCCTGTTCATTTCATATTCCTAGTTCTTTTCCTTCGTCCAATAGACACTTCAGCTCCTCCGTAAACTGTTTAATGGGATTTGATTTTAACTTCACATAGGTGTCTTTATCACCTAATAATCAAAGAGACTCTATATCATAATTGACCTTATCCATCAGGACACCTTCCCCCCCCCCCTGTCTGCCTGTTTGATGACTAGGTTTTCATTCTTCCTGAGTTCCCTCAAAGCTTCCTTCTTTCCCTTTGTCAAATTGGTTTTCTGTTTTATTTGGTTCGGCATCAAACCTTCAAAATCCTTATTAATCATCTGGAAGAATACTTCCAAATGATTCCCCTTGGCAAAGTGGGGATATAGGGTGGATCTAGGTTTTAGGTCTGAATGGATAAAGTGTCTCTCCTGTTGTACCACAGGTGGAACTACTACATCCACTCTGGATTCTGACTTTCTACCCAGGAAGTATCTTTTAATTGTAAGTTTACGGAGGAATTTGTTCGCGTCTATAAGTAAGTCGAAGTTACTGTGTCCCCTCATTGGTGCGAATGCTAAACCTTTAGAAATTACATTACACTGTGAATTAGTTAAAGAGACAGAGCTAAGATTAAAGATATTATTATTTACTTTGTTCTTCTCTTTGGTTCCTACTTTCTTTCTTCTCCTCCTCTTTCCTCTGAAAGTTTGCCTCTTTTTGTAGTTGATCTCGTTCTCTCTCCATCAACGTGAGGAATTGATTGCCGGTGTGCCACAAAGTGGTGGGACTGGTATCTCTACCTCTATCACTTCTATCAGAATAATTCCCATTGTCTGAGGAAGGGTGAGATTTTTGATACCATTCTAATTCCCTCTTGTCTCTCTTGTCTTGATCAATAGGGGTGTAGTTGGCCCGATCACAATCATGCAGTCTTGTCTAGGTTTTTGGACAATCTTCTCTACATGTGGATATGTGTTAGCTTGATGTGAATCTTTTTTATCTTTCTCATCTCGAACCCTTCTATCTTTAGAGTTTAATTACCTCTATAAGGTTCATTAGTTTTTTGGGGGTAATATATTTTCTGATGTTCATTATTCTCCCTGTTATCTCTACAGGTTGATCTTCCCTGTT
This sequence comes from Ascaphus truei, assembly GCA_036426205.1. Classification (NCBI taxonomy): domain Eukaryota; kingdom Metazoa; phylum Chordata; class Amphibia; order Anura; family Ascaphidae; genus Ascaphus; species Ascaphus truei. The sequence continues at coordinate 155,943,937 of CM071571.1, forward strand.
CCCAAGTACTCCTAGAATTTCTATTTTTATTCCAATTTCTTTGCTCTCCTTTTGTGTAATCCTCTTCATCTCTTGAATTTATGCAATTTTAAAATATTAATTTATTTTTCAGGAGTATCAAATTTTTTTCTGTAATGATGTATCTTTTTCTTTAAACTCGTTGGTATTCCCTAGTGGGATGAGTGTATCTTTAATAATCTCAATTTCCTCATCAAGTTTATTCAGATGGATTTTTTGCTGTTTTATAATTAAATCAATTAATTCCTGTGAGCATTTGTCTAGTGTGTAATTCCAATTGCTCTTTACTTTTTCTCCCATGTGTCTATGTGATAGTATATGGAAAATTGGGGGTTAAATTCCCCCTCTATCAGTGTAGTGTATCTGTCTGGTTAGCGATACATCCTTTGATGTGTTAGTGATGTTACATTTTGAATGTTTTAGTTGCCACACTGTAAGGGAGTGGTTTAATTGTTGTACTTCTATGTATAAAGCCCATAATAGGATATTTGTATGTACTGTATTTATGCAAAAGGCTGTATGCAATCATGTTTTTAGAGTTGCACTCACATCATTTAGTCAAATCATTGAACTATAAACATCAGTAGCAATTATGTATCAGAACATCTTGCAATATCATGATCTACTCTCTATTCCCATTTTCTGCTCACAATATATTAGCACCTATTTCACTTTAGGTTTATCCTCTGGATGTGGATTTTCAGCTCCCATGTACATACATTATTGAGGTTATATATTCCATCTCATCAAGCACTATTTAGTGCTGTGTTTTCTCTAATAGGTAGTCTAAGATTCTGCACTTTTGTGCGTCCCTAGTAAAAATTTGATTACAATGATTCCTGTAGAGTTTCTAGTGTCCAACACAGATCACATGAGTTTTCAATTTGTATCAAAGAGATTTTAATTGCACATAGTATATAAAGCAAATGTCAGGGCGGGGTGGTACACTCCTAAGGAAGCCGCGAATTTAACTGGTGAAATGCGTAGAGTGGGCCTGCCCAGATTATCACTGAACACTGGGGAGACGCACAGCCGATAGACCACACACCATGGAAGCCAGTCCGGAAGTGACATCCCATCCTCGGAACCACGACGGTGCTGAGCCCTAACACACTACCAGAAGGCAAGCAGCTGAACGTGGAGGCATTCATCACGAGTGACGCCCATCCAACAGAGGCGGGGGGGAGGTTGAGCTGCGGCATCAGGTTGTCTCTCCTGTTACACATGAGTGTTACATGCTTACTTTTATTCGCATTATTGTAAGTGCGCATTTTAAAGTTTCTATATATAAACACTTAATTTATTATATTGATCTGTGCTATGGACATATTTATTTTCCATACATCTCTTCTCCACTTGAGGTTCGTCTCCTCTGATATCCTTGAGCTGAAGTACATCCTTACCTGACTCTAGAGGAATACAAATGTATCATCAAGAAAAAGAAACCTAGTATGTAAGCACTCTGTCACAACTGGATGTGTAATGAGTAAGTTAAAATACTTTATTAATGATCAATGAATAAAAGAAAGGGGTTTAAAAATAAAATGTATATCAAACAGCACGTGACTGTGTCATTTGTAACATAACTCTGGGTGGTTATGTTGATTATACATATGGAGATCCTTGATTGATTTTCAGGGTCTTGGCTATGATAATCGCCGCCTATAGATATAGGGATGGGGTCATCGTGGGACCACTGTGTAGATAGAGTCTTGTCCCAATATTTATCAGCGCGTGTAGTTGTGAACGCGCTGTTCTCTTAGACTTAGTAAGGTGTATATGATAATACTCCTGGGCATAAGTAGCGGAGATAAGTCTGATCTGTGTAGTCTACATGTAGTAAATGGTCGAGAGTAAACCAATGGGTAACCTTATTAATGCTGCTAAGCGAGATGTCAGGCTGTGAGGATAGCACTAGGGATGAATACTGGTAAAAGCATCTCCTCTTACGCCATATAAGAATAACATAGTATGCACTATGGAGAGGCTAATTTTAACCCCCCACAATCAGGTGATCATACAGTACCTGTAATGCCTGCCAGATAGTGTAATATACTCTGGCTCGGCTGTGTGAGGCTGATAGAGGGGAGATAATAATATCCTCAAGGGGTGTGAAAACAGCTAGTCTCCAATAAGGAGATACCTAGTATATATTGTAAATCCTCACAGCGCTGACAAAAGGGGAGGTAGGGGCAAATACATTTAGTATAGTGCTGGGAGGTTCGCATCCAACATGTAGTATATGCAAATCACCAGAGTAAGCCTCCGCCTGACGTAATGGTTAAATGTAGTTTAGAGGTGGTGATATAGTCAAACTTAGTGACTGGAGGGTAGCCTGGACATCAAATGGAGAGAAGGGCTATAAACCGGCCGGTTCCTGCAGTGAAGAGGTGAGTCGTGTGTTGCGGTTAAAGTAGATCCACGATCCGCAGACAACCTCTAAAATGCTAAGCAGGGTAAATATCAGTTAAGTATATAGTGCTCGTGGTATACGTGAAGCGCACAGTATATACAGCTGAAGGGGACTTTAAGATCGCCGGTATGCAACAGCTGATGCAAGTGGCTTCATATACTAGAGATAAATGTAATGCAGCGTGTAGCTTGAGGTATGTCACCCCCGTGAATCCCTCAGTGATATACAGCTCATTAAGGATATACTGTGAGCCTGAGTGGTAGTTTAGGAGTAGTAAATTGTCCAATTAGGACAAACAGTTTATGTACCCACTCCTTATACACCGCGTAAGAGTACCGCTAATATTCAGCAAGGAACTGCCGGTAGTCCTTGAAAGGCGCCGATCAAACAGTTGATAGACGCGAACCTCAATGAGGATCAAGTGCCGTGAGGTAAGTGCTAAATAGAGCCGAGCCCTCCTACACCCCCCCTCTCAGCACAGCAAGAAAAGGTTTAGGTATACATCAAAGGGTAGAACTCATTCTAACAGATCTGACAGCGCATAGTCCCCTATATCAGCGCTGATCATGAATATATCAGCGCTGATATGCTCGAGGGCATGCCTAACTAAACAGTGGGCTTGAAACAACAGCCCCAACAAATAGATCCTACGGTAGAGATATAACCCGCAGAACCACTATGATAAATACACGGAGGTAGCTTGAAATCGTGTCAGCAGTAACTGTGTTACATGTTCTTACCTAGTTAGCACCTCACTGTGGTTCATTGCTCAGCTGTGCCGGTGCCCTTTGTATGTGTATCTAGAGGAATACACCAATTACAGACTATTGATGTTGCCCTAAAAACCACTTGAATCTGTGAGTAGGCTGTACATAAGAGCAAGAATACAGCAGAATTTATTATTCACACATTTCAAAATCATCTACACTTAGATTGTTGTGCATTGTTGTTTTCTATCCCTATATGCTCCCCCTGGATTGTGAGAGAAAAAGCCATTAGGTGTTTTACATAGGTATCGGTTTATTTTATATATATATATATATATATATATATATATATATATATATATATACAGTGTTCGACAATTAATTATAACTACACGCCCGTGGCGAGTGGATTTAGGCGGCTGGCGAGCCGTTGCTGCGGCTCTATGAATTCCCCTGCTCGCGCCAATTTTTTTTTTTGTTAATAAATAAATAAATAACCCCCTTCCCTGATTGGGTTAATGCGGGGAAGAGGGCTGGCAGGCAGCGCTGGGTTAGCCCCTTCCCCCGATCTCCTCCCCCTATTGCCCCTGATCTCCTCCCCCCCCTGCCCCCATCCCTGCTTGCTGCCCTGGGGTGTCCATCAGCTGGGATGCGGGAGATGGGAGGGGAGTTGCGCGGTGATGGCTGTGCACGTTGGTGGGGTTGTGTTTCCCGCTCCCATGCTTGCCCGCTCTGCCCACTCCCATGCTTGCCCGCTCTGCCTGCTCCCATGCTTGCCCGCTCTGCCCGCTCCCATGTTTGCCCGCTCCCATGCTTGCCCGCTCTGCCCGCTCCCATGCTCTGCCCACTCCCATGCTTGCCCGCTCCCATGCTCTGCCCGCTCCCATGCTTGCCCGCTCCCATGCTTGCCCGCTCCCATGCTCTGCCCGCTCCTATGCTTGCCCGCTCTGCCCGCTCCCATGTTTGCACGGAGTGGGGAGGCTGGAGAGCCGAGTCTTGGCGCTTTCCCCCTTACTCCACTGTGTGTGTGTGGAGGGGGCCTCCCCCATCCCCCCCATCCCCCCACCTCCCCCGTCCCCCCCACGAACGCGCCCAACAGCCTCAGGAAGATTCGGGAGCAAGATTGCCGACACTGCTCCGTGAGGGAGGGTGAGGTGCCTGGGTGAGCTGACACCGGCTCAGGGGAACCCCGAGGAGAGGCATCAGCCGAAGAGATCTGCTCCGGAGATAGAGGGTGAGTGATGTCATCAGCCCACCAACATTTAAAGCACAACTTACACTCAGGGGGGGGGGAAATAATGTGTGTGTGTGTGTGTGTGTGTGTGTGTAGGAGGGGAGAGAGAGAGGTGCGGAAGGCTAAACCTTTAGAAATTACCTCACTGTGAATTAGTTAAGAGACGAGCTAGCTAGATTAAGATATATTATTTACTTTGTTCTTCTCTTTGGTTCCTACTTCTTCTTTCTCCTCTCTTTTTCCCTGAAAGTTTGCCTCTTTTGTAGTTGATCTCGTTCTCCTCTCCATCAACGTGAAAAACAAAAGGAATTGAGTGCGGTGTGTCCAAAAGGGTGGGACTGGTATCTCTACCTCTATCATTCTATCAGAATAATTCCCATTGTCTGAGGAGGGTGAGATTTTTGATACCATTCTAATTCCCTCTTGTCTCTCTTGTCTTGATCATAGGGGTGTAGTTGGCCCGATCACAATCATGCAGTCTTGTCTAGGTTTTTGGACAATCTTCTCTAATGTGGATATGTGTTAGCTTGATGTGAATCTTTTTTATCTTTCTCATCTCGAACCCTTCTATCTTTAGAGTTTAATTACATCATACAGGTTATAGTTTTTTTGGGGGTAAATATTTTTCTGATGTTCATTTATTCTCCTTGTTATCCTACAGGTTGATCTTCCCTGTTCCCAGTACTCCTAGAATTCTATTTTTATTCCAATTTCTTTGCTCTCCTTTTTGTGTAATCCTCTTCTCTCGTTGAATTTATGCCAATTTAAAAATATTAATTTATTTTTCAGGAGTATCAAATTTTTTCTGTAATGATGTATCTTTTCTTTAAACCGTTGGTATTCCCTAGTGGGATGAGTGTACTTTAATAATCTCATTTCCTCATCAAGTTTATTCAGATGGATTTTTGACTGTTTTATAATTAAATCATTAATCCTTGAGCATTTGTCTAGTGTGTAATTCCAATTGCTCTTTACTTTTCTCCCATGTGTCTATGTGATAGTATATGGAAATTGGGGGTTAAATTCCCCCTCTATCAGTGTAGTGTAATCTGTCTGGTTAGCGATACATCCTTGATGTGTTAGTGATGTTAATTTTGAATTTTTTAGTTGCCACACTTAAGGGAGTGGTTTAATTGTTGTACTTCTATGTATAAAGCCCATAATAGGATTGTAATGTACTGTATTTATGACAAAAGGCTGTATGCAATCATGTTTTTGAGTTGCACTCACATCATTAGGTCAAATCATTGAACTAAACATCAGTAGCAATATGTATCAGAACATCTTGCAATATCATGATCACTCTCTATTCCCATTTTTGCTCCACAATATTAGCACCTATTTCACTTTAGGTTTTATCCTCTGGATGTGGATTTTCAGCTCATGTACATACATTATTGAGGTTATATATCCATCTCATCAAGCATATTTAGTGCTGTGTTTTCTCTAATAGGTAGTCTAAGATCTGCACTTTTGTGCGTCCCTAGTAAAAAGTTGATTCAAATGATTCCTGTAGGAGTTTCTAGTGTCCAACACAGATCACATGAGTTTTCAATTTGTATCAAAGAGATTTTAATTGCACATATATAATAAAGCAAATGTCGGGCGGGTGGTGGTACACTCCTAAGGAAGCCGGGAATTTAACTGTGAAATGCGTAGAGTGGGCCTGCCCAGAATTATCACTGAACACTGGGGCGCAAAGACCGATAGACCACACACCATGGAAGCCAGTCCGGAGAGTGACATCCCATCCTCGGAACCACGACGGTGCTGAGCCTAACACAACTACCAGAAGGCAAGCACTGAACGTGGAGGCATTCATCACGAGTGACGCCCCACAACAGAGAGGCGGGGGGAGGTGTTAGCTGCGGCATCAGGTTGTCTCTCCTGTAAACCATGAGTGTTAAACTGCTTACTTTTATTCGCTTATTGTAAGTGCGCATTTTAAAGTTTCTATATATAAACACTTAATTTTTATATTGATCTGTGCTATGGACATATTATGTTTCCATACATCTCTCTCCACTTTGAGGTTCGTCTCCTCTGATATTCCTTGAGCTGAAGTACATCCTTACCTGACTCTAGAGGAATACAAATGATCATCAAGAAAAAGAAACCTAGTATGTAAGCACTCTGTCACAACTGGATGTGTAATATGCGTAAGTTAAATACTTTAATGATCAATGAATAAAAGAAAGGGGTTTAAACAAGAAATGTATATCAAACAGCACGTGACTGTGTCATTTGTTAACATAACTCTGGGTGGTTATTGTTGATTATACATATGAATCCTTGATTGATTTTCAGGGTCTTGGCTATAGAATCGCCGCCTATAGATATAGGGCATGGGGTCAATCGTGGGACACTGTGTGTAGATAGAGTCTTGGTCCCAGATTATCAGCGCGCGTGTGATTTGTGAACGCGCTGTTCTCTTAGACTTAGTAAGGTGTATATGATAAGACTCCTGGCCAAAGTACGGAGATAAGTCTGATCTGTGTAGTCTAATGTAGTAAATGGTCGAGAGTAAACCAATGGTAACATTATTAATGATGTCTAAGCGAGATGTCAGGCTGTGAGGATAGCACTAGGGATGATACTGGTAAAAGCATCTCCTCTTACGCCAATAAGAATAACTAGTAGGCACTATGGAGAGGCTAATTTTAACCCCCCACAATCGTGATCATACAGTCCTGTAATGCCTCCAGATGTGTATATATCTGGCTCGGCTGTGTGAGGCTGATAGAGGGGAGTAAATAATCCTCAAGGGGTTGAAAACAGCTAGTCTCCAATAAAGGGATACCTAGTATATATTGTAAATCCTCAACAGCGCTGACAAAAGGGAGTAGGGGCAAATACATTTAGTATAGTGCTGGAGGTTCGCATCCAACATTAGTATATGCAAATCACCAGAGTAAGCCTCCGCCTGACGTAATGGTTAAATGTAGTTTAGAGGTGGTGATATAGCCAAACTTAGTGATGCGAGGGTACCTGGACATCAAATGGAGGAGAGAAGGGCTATAAAACCGGGCCGGTTCCTGCAGTGAAAAGGTGAGTCGTGTGTTTGCGTGTTAAAGTAGATCCACGATCCGCAGACAACCTCTAAAATGCTAGCAGGGTAAATATCATTAAGTATTATAGTGCTCGTGGTATACGTGAAGCGCACAGTTATATACACTGAAGGGACTTAAGATCGCGGTATGCAACAGCTGATGCAGAGGCTTCATGATACTAGAGATAAATGTAATGCAGCGGGCGTAGCTTGAGGTATGTCACCCCCGTGAATCCCTCATTGATATACAGCTCATTAAGTATTACTGTGAGCTGAGTGGTAGTTTAGGTTTAGGGTAGTAAATGTCCAATTAGGACAAACAGTTTATGTACCCACTCCCTATACACCGCGTAAGAGTTACGCTAATATTCAGCAAGGCAACTGCGGTAGTCCTTTGAAAGGCGCCGATCAAACAGTTGATAGACGCGAACCTCAATTAGGATCAAGTGCCGTGAGGTAAGATGCTAATAGAGCCGAGCCCTCCTTACACCCCCCTCTCTCAGCACAGCAAGAAAGGTTTATGTATACATCAAAGGTGATAGAACTCTTCTAACAGATATTGACAGCGCATGTCCCCTATATCAGCGCTGATCATGAATATATCAGCGCTTGATATGCTCGAGGGAATGCCTAATAAACAGTGGGCTTGAAACAACAGCCCCAACAAATAGATCCTACGGTTAGAGATATAACCCGCAAAGAACACTATGTTAAAACACGAGGTAGCTTGAAATCGTGTCAGCAGTAACTGTGTTACATGTTCTTACCTATTAGCACCTCACTGTGGTTCATTGCTCAGCTGTGCCGGTGCCCTTTGTATGTGTATACTAGAGGAATCACCACATTACAGACTATTGATGTTGCCTAAAAACCACTTGAATCTGTGGTAGGCTGTAATAGAGCAAGAATACAGCAGAATTTATTATTCACACATTTCAAAATCTCTACACTTAGATTGTTGTGCATTGTTGTTTTCTATCCCTATATGCTCCCCCTGGATTGTGGAGAAAAGCCATTAGGTGTTTTACATAGGTATCGGTTTATTTTACTATATATATACTATAAGATATATATATATATATATATATATGTATACAGTGTTCGACAACTTAATTATAACTACACGTGGCGAGTGGATTTAGGCGGGCTGCGAGCCGTTGCTTGCGGCTCTATGAATGCCCTGCTCGCCGCCAATTTTTTTTTGTTAATAAATAATAAATAACCCCCTTCCCTGATGTGGTTAATGCGGGGAAGAGGGCTGGCAGGCAGCGCTGGGTTAGCCCCTTCCCCGATCTCCTCCCCCTATTGCCGCCCCTGATCTCCTCACCCCCCCTGACCCCATCCCTGCTTGCTGCCCCCTGGGTGTCCATCAGCTGGGATGCGGGAGTGGAGGGGAGTTGCGCGGTGAGGCTGTGCACGTTGGTGGGGTTGTGTTTCCCGCTCCCATGCTTGCCGCTCTGCCCACTCCCATGCTTGCCCGCTCTGCCTGCCTCCCATGCTTGCCCGCTCTGCCCGCTCTCATGTTTGCCTGTTCCCATGTTTGCTCGCTCGCCGCTCCATGCTTGCCGCTCTGCCCATCCCTGCTTGCCCGCTCTGCTGCTCCCATGCTTGCCGCTCTGCCCGCTCCCATGTTGCCCGCTCCCATGCTTGCCGCTCTGCCCGATCCCATGCTCTGCCCACTCCAGCTTGCCCGCTCCCATGCTCTGCCCGCTCCCATGCTTTGCCCCTCCCCATGCTTGCCGCTCCCATGCTCTGCCCGCTCCTATGCTTGCCGCTCTGCATCCGCTCCCATGTTTGCACGGAGTGGGGAGGCTGAGAGCCGAGTCTGGCGCTTTCCCCCTACTCCACGTGTGTGTGTGGAGGGGGCCCCCCCATCCCCCCCATCCCCCCACCTCCCCCGTCCCCCACGAACGCGCCCAACAGCCTCAGGAAGATTCGGGAGCAAGATTGCCGGCACTGCCTCCGTGAGGGAGGGTAGGTGCCGGTGAGCTGACACCGGATAAGGGGGGAACCCCGAGGACGAGGCATCAGCCGAAGAGTATCTGCTCCGGAGATAGAGGGTGAGTGATGTCATCAGCCACCAACATTTAAAGCAACTTACACTCAGGGGGGGGGAAACTAATGTGTGTGTGTGTGTGTGTGTGGTGTGTGTAGAGGGGGAGAGAGAGAGTGGTGTGTTGTGGTGTTTGTGTGTGTGTTGTGTGTGGGGGGGGGGGGGAGGGAGAGACCACAATTAGTCGTCACATAACCTAAGTCAGTCACCTACCCACCCAGTCAGTCAGTCACCTACCTAAACCCAGTCAGTCAGTCACCTACTACCCACCCAGTCAGTCACCTACACCCGTCAGTCACCTACCCACCCAGTCATGTCAGTCACCTACCAACCCAGTCAGTAAGGTCACCACCTACCAGTCATCAGTCACCTACCACCACCCAGTCAGTCAGTCACACTACCCACCCAGTCAATCAGTCGGACACCTACCCACCCAGTCAGTCACCTACCCACCCGTAAGTCAGTACCCTACACATCCAGTCAGTCAGTCAGTCACCCACCCACCCAGTCAGTCAGTCAAGTGTCACCACCCAGTCACCCAGTCACCCACCCACCCCGTCTCACCAACCCCACCCCAGTCACCCACCCAGTTGTCACCCAGTCAGTTTAGTCACCCACCTCAGTCACCCACCCACCCAGTCCCATCCTCTTCTTTCTCTTGTATCACCCACCCTCTGTGTGTGTGTGTCCCACCACTCTCTCTCTTTGTGTGTCACCCACCCTCTCTCTCTCTCTCTCTCTCTCCTCTGGTGGGCCCCCCCTCCTCTCTTCTGTATATCACCCACCCTCTGTGTGTGTGTGTATACCCACCCTCTGCGGGTTGTATCACCCACCCTCTGTGTGTTGTGGTGTCACACCCTTTGGTCTCTCCCGCTGTTTCTGTGTCTCTCCCCACTCTCCTCTCCCAATGTCTCTCTCCCCTGTGTGTCTTCCCCCACTGTGTGTCTCCCTCTCCAAACTTCTCCGCCCACACTCTCCTCTCTCTCCCCACTCTTTCTCTCCGCCCCACTCCTCTCTCTCCCACACTCGTCTCTCTCCCCACCCTCCCCCAAGTCTCTCGCTCTCCCCACACACTCTACCCACACCATCTCCCCAAACTCTCTTCCGATCATCTTTTCTCAAACTCTTTTTCTCCTGAATTAACCTACCTCTTGCTCTACTCTTCTCTCTTGACCGTCTTTCTAGCCCGCCCCTATTCTCTCCTTTTTACTTCCTCGTTTCCATCCACTGATGGGTTGCATCGTCTGATGCATCCTTGATCCACGCTGGACTTCATTCGGCTTCCTCTTTTCCATTATCACGACACCTCTTTCGTCTTCTAGCCTCATTTCTTCATCCTCATTCTTCACACCATGCTTTCTTTCGATTGACTAAGCTCACACGGAAGCATCGGAACCACCCCAACCCAGAAGACAGGTAGGGAACACCTCACCTCCAATGTAACATTGCGGGGAATGAGGGTACGGGCTTGAGGGTCTGAGATCAGGTAAGATCCCAGGCGGGATTGCTGCTTTAGATATTGTGAAGCTGGGACGTCCAGGCACTGGTAAGGGTTCAGGAAACTAGTCATTCACACCTGGCTTTTATTTCTAGATCCGACATTACCACACACACACACACACAAACCACACCACGAAACAAAGACTAATGAGTATAATGTAATACAATAACATACATTTATGTCAAAAGAATGTTGTTCGAATAGGAATTTATTAAATGATTTTATTTACTATATTTATTTTAAAGCGGGGTTGGGGGCAGGATAGGAGCGGGAGTGGGGTGCTGGGGGTGGAACTAGGTGGCAAGTAGATTGTTTTGGTTGGGAGAGTAAGATTTTTGTGTGATTGTGGAACACTGTATATATGTATATACAGTTGTTCGCAAATCACCCACCTTGTCCCGCCCCCAACCCGCCTTAAAATAAAATAAATAAATAAAATACATTTAATAACTATCCTAGTAGAACAAACATTGTTTGAATCAGAATGTATTAGTGTAAAATTTATACCGAAATTATCTGTTATTTTGTGTGAGATGTGTGTGTGTGTGGTGTCGTGTGTGGGTGTGGGTGGTGTGTTTGTCTGTGTGAATGTGTGGGTTGGTGTGTGTGTGTGTGTGTGTGTGTGTGTGTGTGTGTGTGTGTGTGTGTGTGTGTGTGTGTGTGTGTGTGTGTGTGTGTGTGTGTGTAAATGTCGGATCAAGAAATAAAAGCCAGGTGTGAATGACTAGTTTCCTGAACCCCATAACCAGTGCCTGGACGTCCCCGCTTCACAATATCTAACGCAGAAATCCCACCTGGGATCTTACCTGATCCGCAGACCCTCAAGGTCCAGGTACCCTCACTCCCGCAATATATATTTCTTTAACAATTATGTATTATGTCATATCTGTGACTGCTTTTTATATTATTGTAGCCATTGTGTAGTTGTTCTGTTGGTTTTAGTATTGTAAGCATTGTTTTGAGTTTGTTATACTTTGTAAGCTGTATTTATAGTTTTAGCTGATTGGTTAGAATTGAACCAATCATAGCCCTGGGATGGGTACAAGTAATTCGACATATCATACACCATGATACCCCTGAGGAAGTGACGTAAAATAAAACGCATAGGGTTGGAGGTCAAGGCTATCTAAAAGAGGTGTTTTTTCAGTGTGTCAAGCGTGATGCATAGTTCCAAATGCTGTGCAAGTGCCATCTTTCCCCGACGAGCGCATCCGGTGTTTGGGACTAACAACAGAGCGCATTGTTGGTATTGGGACGGATCTGCAGGCGCCCCTCGCTGACGGAGGAGAGATTGGTAGCTGTTTGCCAGGGATGGACTTTCTCGCTTGTTGTTTATTGCTGTGTTGTAAGTAGGATTCTGGTTTTTACACCAGATCTTCTTCAAAAAGCCATCTCCATTTTATGGAACTTTGTTGTTCTTTTATATAGATTTTAATAAACTAGTGTAACTATTTTTACAGTTTGTTTTTGTGTTATCTGTTGTGTTTTTTGTTTGTCTTTGGTAGTGTTTGATGTGTGTTGGCTTTTGTTAGCAGTATACACTATGATTTTTTTTTATGTTTGATTTCCCATTTCAAGAGTTGTAGTGTGTTACCCGGGCGCTACCTCTGACCGTGGTTTGTGTTAGATCTAAATATCTTATTAAACTGACAAGGTGTAATACAACTATTTTCAGTACATACAACTCCCGTCTGTGTATTGTAGAAGCTCAGGAACGAACTCAACATGATATCAATGCGCACACTTTACACCATCAAATCTAACTCAAGAAAGACTATGGGAAGCACTAACTCCAGGACCGCAGGAGAACCTGCAAAGCGCAGGCGCATAACTTTGCAGTAACAACACGCCTTCAATGAAGGCGCAACACACAGTCGTCATACAAGCGCCACCCGCAGGATGCGCGCGCATCCCACAAGATGGCGGCTCTCCGTCGCGCAGGAAGATGAAGTTTTAATTGAAAATCATTGAGGACTGGCCTGGGTCTACTTAAGGAGACGGAAACTCAGCCATTCTACTTTCCACGAGCCTGAGGAAGCCCTGTTCAGGGCGAAACGCGTAGCTCTTCATCGATCACAGCGTGCAGCAATTAGAGAGGAACCAGAGGTGCTGTGGGAACTCTTTATCCGGACGCTGTGACGAGACTTTTGCCCACTAACCACCAATTGTTTCCCTAGACTGCTAGTATTCTCCACCTAGAAGCAGTAGCTGCTTCTTGGTTTTTATTCTTTAAATTCTTCACCTTTTATTATCTGTTTTTACCCGTTTGTTAAAGTACCTGTCATTAGTGTATGCTAGCTTGTTCAATAAAGACTTAACCACCCTTGTGCCAAGTGTCCCATAGTCCATTCATGATTGAATCTAGCCCCTAGGGGTTCTTAATCACAGCATTTGGAGTTCCAAAGATACCTCTACGAGTGTGCGCTCACACTGGCCCGTGTGAGTATTTTGACTTATCAATTAATTTATTTACCCTCTACCATTGTTTTACATTGGACCTCTGGTCTGTGTTTGCTTATATACCTGAAGACCTGTTATCTACACAGGTGCTTAACAAGACACGGATATAGGAGATCACTCACATTAGGCCGTGTGAGTGGATAATTATCATATATATGCAATTAGATATTGCTTCATCTCCTTCCCTTGTACCGCAGCCGATCTGTGTATACATTTGTGTAACTGCCTTTTTCATTTGTGTTTACATCCACATGAGAGGCGAACTACTGTGAAGAATCTGTTTACCCAACGACAATCATCAAGGACGGAGTAAGAGGAAAAGACAAGAAGAGAGGATCAGAAAGAAAGAAGAACCATCTCCTAGAAGAAAGATACGAATACAAAAGAAACCTTGATGGGATACAACTTACACAAGGCCGTGTAAGTTATCCATTTATTGATTTTAATTTGTGAACCTAGACACATTTACCCGTATACATCAACTCCCCATCCAAGGGGTTGCCCATCTCTCTTTGAGGGTTCATTGAAGGTGTGAGCACCCCATTGACCATCAGCGAGAGAAAACACACTTTAACCCCATCTTTCCTCACGCTGTGCTCCCCCATCTCTTCTTGTGTTCCTGATTTCCCATATCACCTGACGCATCCACGGAGCTCCCAATCTGGTTCAGGTGCACAGGATTAGATTACCTTGCAAGGACTTTATGCTATCCATCTGCTAGAACATTTGGACATTTGTTGAACTTTTCTCTCAAGACGACGGTCGTAGCGTCATCCTCAAAGACTGGGCAGAAATATATGTTTTGTTTATGAGTGTATTTTACATTTTTACCCGTTTAAATAAATAAGATTACACTATTTTGTGACCTTTGTCTCTCTCCCCACTTATGAAAAGTATGTGAAAGCTGGAAAGATTTTATTTCTGAAGACTTGACAAACATTTAGCAAATGTAAGTGCATAGCGAACCCCCCTTCTTAAATTTATCACTGGTTTGAACTATTACACTATATTTTGTTTTCTGCTTTCTTCTATCGGTTGCTCCCCCAATTTGAAGAATTATGTATATTTGCCTTTCTATTTCACAAATGCTTTTTGATACCTCTGTTTTAATAATACACAATGTAAGATTATTTAATTCCCAATGAGTTCACGTTTTCAAGTGCTTTTTTTTGATATAGAGTTTATTATATTTACTTCAGAAGACCACCCCTTCTTTGGAGACAAGATGAAAATTTGTAAATATGATTAGTGTAGCGGAGTGGCCATGTATTATTATGGATATCTCATATGCCCCTGAATGTCTGTAACTAACACTAGGAGAATCTATTCTAGCCTGTTCAAACAAAAGAAAATATTGTTCAACCAGTACCTCAACTCCTTTCAATCCATGTCCTTTAGACATTTACCACTTATTGCTTTACTTATCTCAAGCTATAAAGTCTAATAATCTCTACCTTTCTTGTATACATTTTATTTTACTGATTACTGTATGTCTATTACCCCATCAATATTGTTTGGACAGTTCACTCTACCACAAGCTTGCTCTAGCCTCTCACCCCTTTAAACCTACTATGAATGTAAGGTGGTCATGGACATTTCCTTTTATGGTTTTCGCTACCGCAGAGAATTTACCTGTACAGTTACCTCACACTCCATATTATTTTAAACAATCTTGGATTTGAGCAAGAACTCCAAATTATCATCAACTCTTTAAGGTCTGCTTGCCCCCTTTTTCTCTGTAACCCAAATTATATCTCAAATGTGGGCATCACTTTAAAGCCTGCTTGTTACTGTCATACAGCACAAGTCAAAGTTTCTTCAAAAATCCTGTATCGGTTACTTGCCCCATTAAAGCACATACAATTTCTGTTTTAACGTGTTTAATGTTGGGGGTAGCATGGGGTACTTTGTCATGCCACTGAATCCTTACCTTTTAAATGTATTTTATATGTTCAGGATTCTTTCTGTGTGCATCACTATCAGTTATGTCCTTTATGATATTATAATTTAAATAAATCAGCTGAACAACTTTTAAGAAACAATTATACATTATGTTTTTACCATGAAGTGTAATTGTACCTAAAGTTCAATCCTATTGTAATATTTTTTTATTTTACCTCCCTTAGAATTCTTCTGTACATTTATTCTGAAACTGACATCCACATCATAGAAAAATATTGTTTCATGGTTCTACTGTATCTTCTCAGTCTTTTATTTTCAAAACAAATGATGTAGAATTCTATATAGTAAAGTAAAATACCTTATATCCATATGTTTAAGAGCCCCTGGAAGAAAGGAACATGATATTATCTTAAGGCCTTATTCTATGAGCCAAAGCAGCCTTTTGGGTCATACCATATTTGACTAAAAATCCCCATTGAAGTCCATGGAAATGTTGGTCTAAAAAAAGAACCAAACTACCCTTTTAGCCTATATGGAATTAACAAATTAATAAGTTCAGTATCTCTGTGTATATATATACATATTCATTATAGAAAGTATATGGTTTAAAACGAACTTTAAGAATATAGGGGAGTAAAATAAGACTGTGGTGCACGGAAAGCTGGAGGGACCCTATTCCCTCCCAAAGGACAATATAGAACAAGAAATGGGGGGTACCCAGCACTCAAATTAGACAAATAAAGTAAATGACATATATGTTATAAAATAATGGTACTGTGATATTGCCACAATATGACCACACAATATGTATAGATAATCGCGAAGGTCAGCAATATACGTTCAACTGTGAGTAAGAACTAATGGAGTGGGAGAACACGGGTGGGGGAAGGGAATAAGGAAAAGACAAGGGAAAAGGGGGAGGGATCAAGAACAATAAGGGGGCAATGTTTTGGGGCGGGATGCCCTTTCTTCTGGCCCGTCCCCCAAGATGACAGTGATCAAGGGTACTTCCCTTAAATACTATATGCACGGTAACTCCAAACACACTGAACAACTAAAAACAAAATACACAATATGGCAACCTATAAAATAATCTAGTGATCCAAGAGTGGTCACTAGTAAATGTATGCCCAAATGAGGCTAGTGGCAATTAAACCAGCCAACTGTAGATTATATCACAATGATAACCGATTATTAGAAGAGATACTCAAGCAACAATGCTATTTAAGCCAGTAATGCAGGGGTTAATAACAAAACTGCTACATGCTAAGCAACCCAATAATATCATAGGATCAGAGTCAGATAGGCATAAGGTCATGAGGTGACCTGCAGAGCATCCAGTGATGCTTCCTGAGAGTTTTTCCTACTGAGTGCACGTAATCCCTTTCAGCCTCTCAGTGCTGGTTATACCTTATTTCTATCTGACTCTAATTCTATGATATTATGGCTTGCTTAGCCTGTAACGTGGAATTTAGTTGGTGGGTGGTCACAGCAACAGGAACTCAGCCGGATGCATAAATAAATAAAAAAAAGTTTTATTGCACTGTAGTGCTGCACATCACATAACAGAGAACACCTCTGACGCGTTTCGTTCCGAGCAGTTTTGTTATTAACCCCTTAATTACTGGCTTATATAACATTGTTGCTTGAGATGATCTCTTCTTAAATGCTGGTTATAATTTATGCCTATCTGCCTATGCCTCTGATCCTATGATAATATTGGGTTGTTTAGCCTATAGCAGTTTTGTTATTAACCCCTGCATTACTGTCTTATATTGCATTGTTGCTTGAGATTATCTCTGCTAATTACCGGTTACAGTAACCGGTATCGGTTAATCTACAGTTGGTTGGTCTAATTGCTACTTGCCTCGTTTGGACCACTCTTGGATCACCATATTATTTTATAGGTTGCATATTGTGTATTTTGTTTTTAGTTGTTCAGTGTGTTGGGAGTTACTGTGATCTTGGGGAATGGGCCAGAAGAAGGGGTATCCCATTCTGAAACATTGCCCCCTTTATTTGTCTTGATCCATCCCCCTTTTTCCTTATTCCTTTCCCTTCCCTTCCCCCACCCTGTGTTCTCCCACTCCATTTGCTGTTACTCACAGTTGTTCGTATATTGCTGACATTTACGATTATTTATACATATTGTGTGTCAAATTAATTATATTACTATTAAAAAAAAAATCTGTGATAAAAGTATTATGTTTACGATGAGTGTTATTACTAATGAATAATCATTCCATAGCTTTGATATACTTAGTACAATAGATGGTTTGGGCCACTTTCGTACTCACCTTGAACTACAGATGTAACCAGACTAACTTTTTCTGGAGTATTTTCCCATGGCCCTGATGAAACTGAGAACTATGTGCAGCCACCGTGGCTCAATATTATTTTACTGGCTTCCCACTTCTCTTTTCTCTGTGGCTGGGGAATGCAGTAGTCAGTTTCACCCCAGCCTTCTATGGCTGCAGGGAAAGTTACTGTACATTGGCTACTGTACAGTATATCAGAAATGTGTCTATTTTCAAATATTGATTAAACATTGTGGCTTACAGAATGTATCAGACATTCTGTTTCCTGTAAAAAAGAGTTACGTCCTTTAGTAAAAACCCATTAATGTTTTCTTTAAAATTGCAACAAAACAAAAATCTCAACATTTGCAAAACATTCCTTTATTATTAGAAATATCTTTTGTAGAAAAATGTGCATGCTTACCATTGCATTTATTTAACACAACCCAGGGCCTCAAGTCAATCAGCCATTACAATGCACAAACTCATCTCCTATACAGGTAGAACAATATAGGACAGGAATGAAAATTCTCACAAATCACAAAAAGTACTTACAATTATGGCGTAACATATGACAGGTTTTTTTTTTTTTCTTCATCAAATGCTGCTCTCAGCTGTGAACATTAGTTTTTCTTTGTGTACACTAACATTTTTATTTCATGTGCTTTTCATTCAAATATTTTGACACTTTACTTATTTGTTTTGAAAAATAAATACAGACATGTCCCGTACATAATGTCCGTGGTGTCTTCTTGTTCTTGGCTTTGATTGTAGAATGAGTTGATGTCACACACAATTTGGTATTTTTCTTTAATTTTCCTAATCAGTTTGCATGATTGCTGTAGCTGATGTACGTGGTCTTTGTAGAAGAAGCTTTAAGAAAAAGAAGACATTACAGGTAAGTAATTAATCCTTAAAGATGTGTAAACAACTGGTATGGTCAAAGCAGCAGTCCCAGCTTTTTAGTTTATTTTGAACTTTTCTGGTACAATTTTGTAATTAAACTGAGACAATATTTGAAATACATTTCACAGGTGCATCTGCATCCCTGAATGGTTCATCATCTCGTGATTGTCTGCGTATAAGAACATTTTATCTCAAACATTTCTGGAACTTGATTATAGTTCCACATTAATTATATTTGAGAGGCCACTACCCTTTTTTGGCCCAGCATAAAAGAATTCCCCTTGTGACAATGGAACATACCACTGATTTTACGACAGTGGCCTGCAGCCAGGATTGGTACTTTGTCATTACCAAAGAATGAACAGTGAATGTATATAACTCCGTTAATTAGACTGGAAATATTTTATGATATGATATTTATTTTTCACATTTACATTGATAGTATTGTTTAGCAGAGTGCTTTCTTGGCCTATTTTTTTTTTTACAATATACTATTTTTAAAGCCATAATCAGGGGAAGTTTATTAAATGTTTGAACAGCTTCAACAGCTAATAAGTGTGACACTTGGTTACCAATATGACAGATGTACACTTTGGTATCATGCGAACAGGAATATTTATCTTCTCGAGTCTGCAAGGGTTTTAAGCCCCTATGTGATTTTGTTGTAATGCTGATGCACAGAAGTACAATAAGTTAGTGCATCTCCGTGTGCGAATGGACAGTATAAGTTATTATTTTTGTGTTGTGCCATGTGTCAACTTCTTTTTCACAAAGAAAAAACAACACTAGAGGGTTGAGAAATAAGTAGAGTTTGGATATTGTAGTATGCACTACTTATATATGTGCCATACATGCGTAAACATTGTCCATTCAAGTTTCTGTTGATATAAAAGAAAAAGACAAGTAGACGCAAACAATTCTAATGTATTCATACTGTATGTATGAACAGGGTGCACACTATACAAAGAATAAGAATATATGGGCTAAGTGTATATGAATAATGACATAGCAACACATGTTGTTAAAATTTTTAGGTGATAAATTGATTTTATGATGCGATAAATACATTCAATTCATTTACATTGTTGTCAAATATAGCCCCCTATATATCAATGGAAAAGTGGTTAAACAAAATAGTTTCACCAGATGTACTGAATCAACAAACAAAACCCTACTGATTTCAATGGAAATATTCTCTTTCGTGTGCTGTTCATTAAAATATTTTGGTACATGCTTTTTTGCACCACATTTGCCTTGCACTAAGCAGTGATAAGTGGGTTTTCTGGGTGCTATGCACAAAGCAGTGATAAGTGCTTTTAAGTGAGATAACTGCCCTTATAGCGTGATACTGCCTGCTGTGAGATTCATAAAGCAGTGATAACAGTGCAGTAACCTGCTATAATGGCTACTTAAAAGCACTTATCACTGCTTTGTGAATATCACAGAAGGGAGTATCACGCTATAATGGCTTTTTATCTCACTTAAAAGCACTTATCACTGCTTAGTGCATAACCACCATATACCCCAAGAGTTAAAGTATCATATTGGACACATTTTGCCCTATGTCCATCAGTTTGCAAATTGATACAAATATTCTTGTTACATAGTTACATACTATGAAACAATACATATGTCCATCAAGTTCAACCTATGATAATTTAGAAGACAGATGCTTATCCTGTATTTGTAGTATTTTGATCCAGAAGAAAGCAAACAAAAAACCCCAGTGAAACATTATCAAATTCAGCATCAACACGTGGAAGCAGAAGGAGAGAGAGACAAGAGACTTTGAACTAGACGGTTTGGACATTGATCTTTAATACATTATCCTCTTGCTATTTCTGGACTCTGGCATTTTTAACTTAAATTCTGTTTTTGAGACATTAACATAGTTATTGCTGGGTGCTGCTCTGGTGGTTGGGGAGATAAGGGTCCAGGGAAGTACCTTGTGGTCCTTACAGAACCAAGGGAACAGGCCTGAGGAAGGGGTATTTTCCCAAAACGTTGTCCCCCTGATTACTCCCCCCCCATTACTTTTGTTATTCCCCCACTGTCCTTGTCTATTATTTATGACACTCACTATCCATGTGTTCCTTGTCCCTTACCACCTGTGTTGTAGGGTATATTGTTTACCCACTAGTGTCACATCACTCCAAGTTTAGTTAAATGGTCTTGTGCTGGTCTTGTGCTGATATTAAATTATCTCCTTTCCTCCTAACTTAAGAGATGTCATTTGTACTGTATGACGGGAGTGGGTATATAATAAAGGTCAAGCTCATTTTGGTTACTCCTGCTCCATGTATAAGGGTCCAAGAGAGTTAGCTATTGGACTCAGTAACATTGTATTACTGCATTATACTGTCTGTAATAAAACCACTTTTTGTGTTTTTCCCTTTTCGGGCATTCAATCAAGCAGGGATTTCTAGTGTATGAGTTTCAAGGGGGGTTTTGTGGAGAAACCATTGACAGAATGTGCCTTGGAGGTTGGGGTCCAGAGTTACCGGTTCCCAAATAAATGAACCCGGGAATCATGCCTTATTCTCGGATACATGTAGGCACATTGTACTCCCCCTTGAGAACATAAGCGCAACTCACCACTAGGGTACCCTGCTTCAGCACAGCTCAGAAAGGAGAATAAGGCACATGGATAAATATGTATTCCTGTAGCTGACGGAATCCTAAAGTTAAGGGGGGTACCCCAGCTAGTGCCATGGTGACCCACAACCAGTATGTGGTTTGTGGGTGCCAAACCATATATAAGGTTGGGGGAACACTGAGAGTCCAAACTGAGACCGAGGGAAGGTGTGTGGGGAATAAGGCAGTCAGAAATAAAATGACAACATTTTTCCTTTTCTGTTCCCTGTACCCCAAGACCTTCACCTAAAGTCCCACATAGTTGAAAGTGTTCCCTGAGAATCAGTGTTTATTAAAATGTATTTCAGTGTGTTTTACATTCGGAACCGATGACCAAAAAGACAGCCCGTGCAAACCCATAGGCGCCGGTAAGTCTTATGCAGCCAGATGATACCCAGAGGTGTGAATGGAATTTGATCAGGGGGGAAAGACGGAGTTATAGGACCTGAGATCAATGGCAGTCCTCTGGGATGCCACTTGTTCTGCCAGCTTTTCTACCCGGCTTGGCTGTCCAGTCTACTTCTATTTTATGAATGAAGTAGGGAATACTATAAGAAGCCGTAAGCCAATCAGATTGTGTGTTCCCCTTGAGTCAGAGTCAAAAGAGCGCAGGCGGACATGTCAAAGATGATTTGTTGGTAATAACAAAACAACCGGCTTCTATTTCAAGCCTGAAAAGCCTGCCCGCCAGAGACTATGTCCAGCATTTTGCGCCCAAGCACATAGCTTTTGAAGTCATAGGTTTCTTCTGCAAATGTACTTTGGCACCACCGTTGGAAGATCCACATTGTTCAAGGTATAAGACATTTTGTGAAAATAAAATGGCAGGTTCAGGCTTGCTAACGGAAAGGATTTCTAGTGGTGACCCAGCAGCCCTGTTTGTATTTTTTTCTCAAAGAAACTACCAAGAATTAAAACTCTTATCGATCGGAATCAGGGGGAATCCCGGAGGCCATGGAACCATAGATCTACAGTTCAGGTGATGTAGTAAAAAATAAAAATCTAATTTTGAGTAGAATTGCTACTTTAAATCCAAAGTTATCGTCATAAAATATTTTCGTTGGATCCCGTGGAGTCACTTTGTATAATAATTGAGCTCAACCCAATGTTCATATCAAAAGAAAATTTAACATCTACATGTATTGTGGTACATACATTAGTCTTCTGAGATTCAAATCAGATGTTTTGATAAAAAAACAAAAATGTGTAAAACAATATTGTGAATGATTTTTCCATTTATTCAAAAGACTTAACACCACTGTTAATTAACATTGTAATAAATTAAGCATTTGTTGCACAAGTTAACAAAAATGTAATGCAAAATAAATCCCAGCACGTTCATAATTCCCTGAATTGAAATATAGAATTAACATGCAATAATGCATTCAAGTTAATCCTTATTCAGATGGATCTATATATGCTTGCTGCAAAGAGACTCAAAAGGTTGGTATCAGACTCAAGTAGAGGTGGATAAAACATGAAGACGTTGATTTACTGGTTACTGAGTTGGATCACACTCAGGTCGATGAGGCAAACAATGCTTAGGAATGAATTCTTGTTGATGAATGTCCCCTTTTTTAATTAGCATTAACTTACTTATAAACCAACGTTATTTGTGAAACAATTCATAACACTGTGCCTGCATTTAGCCTTGGAGTGTGTTATTATTGCAAAGAAAGTTTAATGCTAATTTACTGCCTAATGTGTTTTGTTTACTGGCAAATCTTTTCTACAGCAAAGGTTAAATGAGGGCTGCTCACTTAACCGAAATATAGCTATTTGTAAATCTCTATTGCTGGAAGGCATCCAAATTAAGTGTGGGGATATTGATTACAGTATTGATCACATTTTAATTTTCCTTAAAGCAGTCTTTTTCTCATTCTGTCACACTTTTCCATTCCTTGCAGATAAAAACAAACATAATGCAACATCTGGATTGTGTACAGATAGTGTGGTCTTTTGATTTTAAAGTACATTAAAAAAAATCTAGAGCCCAGATCTTCAAAAAAGTGCTAAGCTTTAGCACGCCTTTAGTCCCATTCAAATGTTTGGGAGAAAAGGCATGCTAAAATTCAGCACACTTTTGTGGATCTGGGTCTTGTTGTGCTTTAAGTGGTGAGAATTTTGTCAAAGACCAAGACAAACCATGGGGCACAAACAGGCCTACCAACAGAAATCATGGGGCCCAGGACAAATGAAAGGAGCAGGGTTCCTCCCCCACCCCCCGAACCCATAGCGCACCTACCACGAAAAAATATTTTTAGCGCGCAAATTTTACTGAACTGTTTTCTTCTTATTGTAATGTGACTGACCTGGTGGGTGAGTGACTTGACTGACCTTGACCGGGTGGGTGACTGACCTTGACCGGGTGGGTGCTGCTTCCTGCCCCGCCAGACGCTTCCCTCTACCCCCAAAATCTCCGCAGAGGGAGGTATGCTCAGGGGGGTGCGGAGGTGGGCGACTGGGTGGGGGGCGCGCGGGAGGTGGGCGGCTGGGGGCGGGGCAGAGATTGCAGATTCCGCAGCTGGAGGTGGGTGCGTGGGGGAATCTGGGCTGGCGCTCGTGGGGGAAGTTGGGTTGGCGCGTGAGGGATGCTAAGTTGGCGCTCGTGGGCCTGCCATGGCGCTTCCCCTTCGTCCCACACAGGGAGCGAGGGGGAGCGGGCCCACAGGTACAGGCCGGACACTCTGCTTTACCTGTGCATGCGCGCGTGGATCTCGGCTCTGCGCATGCCCAAGAGGGGTCGCCGCCATTTAAAAAAACAAAAAAATGGGCATGGCTGCGCAGGGGGGCCGGGTGACCGGGACCCCCGACTCACGGGGGCCTGGGACGCCCGCACTGGCTGTCCCCCCCATGTTGGCAGCCCTAGGCACAAAGTGCAACACTGCTACAAAACTAATGCAATTGTGTCTTTTTTATTTTTGCATTAATGTATCACGGTGCTTTGCTACTCTATTTCCTTCTCCCTTTGCCCCTAACTGTGATGCTGGTGGAGGAGGCGGTAGCAGATAAGGCAGCAGTAGAGCAGTGTAGGAGACAGCAGCAGAGAAGGCAGCAGTATAGTGGTGGAGGAGGCAGCAGCAGCGTGGCTGGAGCTCACCCAGGTGTTGATTATAGAAGTTGGACACTGCTGCTGCCTCCTCTGCTGCCTCCTCTTCCACTGCCTTAGTTGAATGCGCCATAAGTAGAGGATAGGGAGTGAGTCGCAGAGTTCTATTAACTTAGAAAATTCATTGTCCCCCATAAAATATTAATAATGGAACTTCTTTTTTGTAATTGCAAATTTTATGTCAGCCAGATATTCTGAGGGAACTATTTATTTCTAACCTACAGTATGTAAATCCCCACTTAAATAATTTTCTTCGCAGTTCTATCCTGAAATTATGATGTGCGTATGTTGGACTAACTGCTACCATGCATAATATCAAAACAATGTATGATAGTTCACCTTACTGCATGTCAATTTTTTCACTGCGGATTAAAATTCCGTCTAATATTTTGCCCATCTCTAACCCGGAGATGTGGCTTTTGCAAAAGACACGTTTCTCTCTTTCTTTACCTTATCACACTATTTCAGGGTGTGGATCACAAACCTTTCAGAAATGTGTGATACTGTTTCCATTTTTGACAAATGCTAAATCTTGTGACTTAGGCAAAATTTACAAAAAATATGTAAAATTATATTCAAACCACTTTTGAACATGTTCACACATCTGTAGAATGGACATCATTCATTGTATAACATGGATGAGGGCGCCTTTGAAAAGACGGTCAGTTTTAGAGAGTGTTAGACAAAACTATATGTACAAAGAAAAGGTGGAATACATACGTCAGGCCACCCCCTCTGTATCCTCCCCCCATGCTATACCTCTTCCTAACACTCCTCCTGCATTCCTTGACTCTTTATCTGCTGTCATGGAGGAGGATGTGTTGTTGCTGAACTCCTCTTCTCCCTCTACCAATTGCCCTCTTGACACCATTCCCTCCCATCTCCTAAAACCTCTTGCTCCTACTATAATCCCTACGCTCCCACATATTTTTAACTCCTCCCTCTACTCTGGTACCTTTCCCTCTTCCTTCAAACATGCAATAGTCATACCATTACTTAAAAACAGCAAGCTTGACCCTACCTGTCTTTCTAACTATCGACCTGTCTCCCTCCTACCCTTTGCCTCTAATCTCCTTGAATTCTTGCGCTTGCTCCACACTTATTCTCTCCTAGACCCTCTACAATCTGGCTTCCACACTGCTCACTCCAGCTCTCAGTAAAATAACTAATGACCTACATGCTGCCAAAGGCAGAGGTCATTATACTCTGCTCATATTACTCAACCTCTCTGCAGCATTTGATACTGTGGACCACCCTCTTCTCCTTTACATTCTCCATACTCTTGGCATTCATAACAAAGCCCTATCCTGGATCTCCTCTTACATCTCCCATCATACTTTCAGTGTCTCTTCTGCTAACACCTCCTCCTCTATCGATCTCTGTTGGGGTACCCCAGGGCTCTGTCCTGGGACCCCTTCTCTTTTCTGTTTACACCTTTCACTAGGTGACCTAATCACATCTCTTGGGTTCAAATATCCCCTCTATGCTGATGACACACAAATTTACTTTTCAACCCCTAACCTTACACCTGCTGTACAGACTAAAGTTTCTGAATGTCTCTCTACTATATCATCCTGGATTGCCCTCTGCCGACTTAAACTTAATATGGCAAAGGAGGGAAGGCACTTCTCAGAGAGCCAGAGGCGGGGTAATCTCCCTCAACAACATAAACCCGCCTCCGGCTTTTTTTTTTTTCTCCAGCGCGAGCGAGGGAAATTAAACAGCAGCGCGAGCAGGGAAAAATGTAAAAAAAAAACACGTGTGCTGCTTGGGCCAATAGGAGCTCGCCACGGTGTTAAATCCACTCGCCCAGGGCGTGCAGATGTATAGGTTTGTCAAAACACTGATAATAATATATAAGATAGAGTTATAGAGGAGAGAGAGAGAGAGAGAGAGAGAGAGAGGAGACAGACAGAGAGAGAGAGAGACGCGAGGAGAGAGCACACCAAGAGAGAGACACACACACAGAGAGAGAGAGAGAAGAGAGAGAGAGAGGAGAGAGAGAGAGAGAGAGATAGAGAGAGAGAGGAGAGAGAGAGAACGGACACAACATCACAGAGAAGAGAGAGAGAGAGAGAGGAGAGACAAGAGGGACCACACACACCACACACACAAGAGAGTATAGAGAGTATATATATATATAATATTAGATATATATATATGATATATACACAGATATATAGATATAATATTACACATAAACATAATGAGAAGATTACATATATATATATATAACAGCAGGTATTACAGAACTTGATCGGAAAGAAGAGACAGCACACAGCCAGGTAGATATGACAATTATAGTGGGGTAACAAAAACCAAGGCCACTACATCCGGAGTTTAGTCAGCTACATGTGATACTCCTGAGGAAGGTCACATGTAGCTGACCGAAAGGTCGGATGTAGTGCCTTGATTTTTGTTACCCCAATATAATTGTCATATCTACATGGCTGTGTGCTGTCTCTTCTTTCCGGATCAAGTTCTGGTAATACCTGCTGTTTAAGTAAGCATATGGGATAAGCATCAGTATATCATTGTTTACATATTTATATATATATATATACATATATACATACGGTATATATAAGCTAGTTCAGCTGCATCTAATCAGGTTGGACTCCTAAGTGAACAAAAGTGTTTTAAAAGACAGACTGAGAGCTGCCATTGAGAGAAACTGTTTTTCCTCAGAGAAGAGGGAGAGACAGAGGTCTCCCCAGCTATGTGAACCTGGATGACACAGTCCCTAGGCTCACTGAACGGTAGTCGCGGTGACTGCTTGGATTGTTAATCCCAGGAAGAAGGAAGGACACAAGACCGTACTGAAGCAGGGGATGTCCAGTCCCTAACCTTGGAACTACAGAGGGATTCTCTGTAGAGGGATTCTCTGAACTCTCGCAGGATCCAGATTGAACTACCTGCCCCAACAGAAACAAATAAGAGAAACAATATATTGCTGTGTGCAGAGACTGTGTACAGTATGTTAAAATATAATAGTGCCTGTTTTGGGTGGGAACCAGCTTAGCTGGCCATCCAGTTAGTAAGGGCTAAAGCTATGGTGTAGTTATTTTTTCCCAAAGGGAATATGTGTTATTTTCTTGTTTTGTTTTGACTTAAAGGGACGGTGGACCTGTTGGTATATGATTTAAACCTGTAAATAAACCCCCTGAACAGAGAAATACAATGTTACAGGCCTTAATTTGGGACTTAAAGATACTGCAATATGGTGTGGGCATCACAATTGGTGGAGTTTAAGGTGGGCAGTCCAAAAGGCACTGAGCAGTGGAAACTGTGGGTTTGAAAATAATGCAGAGATTTAAAATGGCCACCCAACTTAAGTGAAATAACAAATTCTGCAAGTAAAGTCTGTCCCACTGTCCCTCCAGTTTGAATGGGACTGCCAGGGACCCCCACTGTGTTAATCCAATGGCCCATTAGTCTGTCTGCAGAAATGTCACGGAAATGTTGCAGCATGTACCTGGGTCTTGTTGGTGATAGCCCCAGATTTTCCAAGGCAAGTTTAAGACTACACGTCGGCGCACCTGTAACAAGCCAAGCATGGTGCCATTGCCAATCTACAGTAGATGCTATGGAATTGGTCGCTGGTCATCCTGCATTGCCACTTGCCAGGTGTCAATTTGCCAATTGTCAATTCTGACAGATGTTAGGACACGTGAAACACTGCATGCATAACACAACACATTGGGTGCTGCTGTATTGTGGCATTGGCCCCTCTCCACTAGATGGTTGAAATAATATTTTAATAATATACATTACAGATGCAGCGGTCGTTATTTGAACAAATCACGGAGCCGTTTTCGTGTGCTCTGCTGTATTCCATGCGGCATTAACGCGGCCAATTACCCCAGGCACACAAGTTTATTGCGGTTGCTGTGTCTGAATTTCATGGATTCTGTTTTTTTTGTGTGCAATGAAATCAATGAATTGTAATGTGTACAGTACTGTGCTACTGTGCTACTGTGTCAATTTCAGGTGTTTAAAAACCAGAACACTAAGGCAGTACGGTTGGAAGAAATCACGCACCATGACATGGGTTTTCCGAGGTGTACAACGCGTGAAGTGTTCGAATAACGGCCCCTGCATCTGTAAATATTTTTGATTTTGGGCTTTTGTTAATAACATAATGATGGGAATAAAGATGGATGATAAATTGGTGGTGGTGGACAAGTGGTGGAAGTGGAAGAAGATCAACAATTCATAGCTAAACAAGTCCAGTGCTTTGCCTATGCCAACCTGCCAATACCCCACATTAGCCTTCACCACCTCTGCTTATAATAGTTGTGCTAATTGACAACATATCTGCTGTACTGGAGGTGGTAGCCCAGGACACTGATAATGGTGAGTAACACTCATACAGATATGTAGACAGCTATTGTTGCATAGTCGTTTTAAAGTGAAGGTATAGTGCTGGTCAAGGTGTTATTAATAATCGAATAGCTAGCGGCTCCATTATTGACCATAGCGTCTTGAATGCTGGCTGTAGGGGCTGTATATTTAGGAGGACTTAGATATCAGTTTATCTTGATAAAAGTGAACCTTTCCACACTGCCATGGGACCATTTTGTCAGACGGTTGGTTAGAATGGCAAGAGCAGCACTAAACATTCTCTCTGACCACACACTTGCAGGAAGACAACTCAGCCAATCCACTGCCACCTTTGCAAGAGCAAGCCATGTTTTTGTTTTAGCAGTATTCAAGAGGATCAAATTTAAGAGGCAGGAATTAACCAGCATGCATATACACCTCCATCATGTCATTAGAATTAGTACTATAAGCGGTGTTGGCACCTTCTAGTGCGAACCATGCCATAGTGATGGACCATTTTACATAGGGATGGGCCACAAACCAACACCACAATGAACCCTACCACCACCTCCACCACTACCAAAAGCTACTGAACTTGAGGCCTGAGTGGAAGAAAACAGTGATGAGGACCACTGTGTTGTTGTCTGTCTGTGTGCAATGTGTGCTCACTGAGAGCTTCATTGACCTCATCATTTTTCTGACTTCCTACTTTTCCAATTGTGCCTGGACACACTCAATTAGATTTTCCTTGTAATGAACCACAGTCTCTTCCCCATGGGGAAAAAAGTATTTCATTCTGTATTTGAATCTAAGATCTAGGAGTGTAGCCTGAAGGTATTCCTCTCTCCATTTCATATTGACAAAATGGGGGGCCATTCACCAGGTATTCAAGCAATTTGTCAAAAGAAGGTGCTCAGTGTCTGGAGGACACATCTCACTGACAGAAATCCCTAATACGGTGGTGCACAACAGACCAAAATATATATAGACGTCTTGTGATGCTTACATGGAAACTGTTAAAATGTATACTCTGTTTCCCTGGTACCATACAAACCTAGGATTATCTTTTCATCCTAACAGTGATTAGTGTGAGGTCACCCACCCTATATCTATATTCAAGCAATTTGGCAACTATTGCCAACATCATTATTATCATCATTTTCATCACCATTGTTGCCATTACTATGCTGCATATCGATTAATATTTTTACTATGAGGAATATTAGAGGGATGATATGACTTATGCCAGCTTCATCACTGCTCACCAAAATGGTGACTTCCTCAAAGTTCCTCAGCAGCCTGCCCATGTCTCACATCAGCGAAAGTGCACAGATTCAAATTGACCAAAATCCACAATCACATTTACTGTAAAATTCGATAGAGGATTGAACAAAATCTATGCGGAAGGAATCTGATGGTCGATTCATGAGAATCCACCTGGATTTCTCCAAAGTAGGCTTCCGAAGGTGGCCTATTTTGGAAAAAAGCGTTTAGTTGAGTGTGGAGGAGATGAAAGTGACATATTGCTGAGAAGGGGCCACCCCCCAAATGTGACAAAAGATGCTGGAAGTAAGATAGAGTAACTGCATTGAGGTCTGTTCTGAACACCCGATGACAATACAGATTTATTTAATGATGACACGATTTATTATAATTGCTTATAGTAACTATTTTAATTGTGAGTGCAATTCCATTTAGAAACATTGTTTTAAAATATATATTTTGTTACATATTATGTTATGTCTTGCCTGTCTGTTCTGCTTTGAGACATTATTGAAGATAGATCCATTGACATTAGGGGTCCCCATTTCTAACACGGCAGGTATTAAATGCCAGAATATAATTGATCATATGTATGTGAGTGCATATATTGAGACTCCACGTACATTTATAATAGTTGTGCATTTATTACACCATAAGATTTTCTTTGTCATTTTTGGTTAAAATAACCTGTCCTCTCCATAAACACAAGAATCAATAATTTTCTGATAGAAGAGCTTCATGGCTGCAAGTCTAACAGTCTTGCGTCTCCAGAGAGAAAAGGAGAGATGAGAATGGAAAGATAATAAATTATTTAGAGAGCTTTTGTGGATGAATCAACTATTTCTGTGTTATGGCTAGCAAAGAAGCGGCTGGGACTCATGTATGAGGGCACTTGAAAGGACAAAATGTCTAATTGAAACCCTGGAAAATTTAGAGATGAGAAAATTGACTAAAGATTTAGAATCTTGATGCTCAGAATCGTTTGCAAGGATAGGGATGTGGACTGAGGATGAGTGTGGATGAAGAAAAAAAGGCAGTGCACTACCTAGAAAAATAGGAGGAGGCTCACGGAAGAAAAAAAACCACTTTATTCCATTGAATGCATCAGACAATGCCCTTTATCAAGGTGTGAAGATGAGTGTGCTAGTTATTTGCCTGGAAGGAGATGCTTGAGCAGACAGTTTTGGCATGCACTCTTGTGACAGGTGGAACAGATCAGAATGGGCTGAATTAGCATCTCTGTGTCTTGAAGTTAGTATACAGGTATGCTGAATTGCCTGGGTAGTGAATAGTTCTGACAAGCTTTTCCATGTGAAGACAGTCACTTGAAGGGCAGTAAATTGTGCACAAAATGGTAGGAAGCTAAGGAATATTATGTAAGGAACAGAAAGTTTGGTAATATTGCATTGTTAAAGGACACTGAGACAATGCATGATAAAAGCAACTGCATAACTGGCATTTTGAGGCCTAGAAGCTAGTGAAGTGGTGGCAGAATAGTTTATTCTCTAGAAATCTCCATTTAAGCTTGGTGTTGAATCGCGATAATGCGGTTCTTACTTTAGCTCAGACTTAATGTGTATGACTGATGATACATCACCCTCAAATCTGCAGCCTAGTTGAGGCTAATCTTGCTGGAGGACACAAGCCTCCAGGGAATAGAGATGTCCTTTTGTATCCAACACGAATAAATGAGGTCTAACAAGGAGCTGGATATAGGATTTGACATTTTTGCACTGATAAGCTCAGGTGGAGGAAGAAGAACTGTACATAACAAAACAAAAAAAAAGGAAAGTGAGATGAAAGCTTGCACTCCAAGCAGGGAAGGATAGGGGTGGAGTCAAACCCACCATTTTTTTTTTATAAAGCTCAGGTTAAAAGAAGGAACTGCAGATTTCAAAAGAATGTGAGGCAGAAATAATAGCTCATAATTGAAGGTCTTGCAAATGGTACAAACCAACTATTGACCTAATCATTTCACCTTTAGCTTTTCTGCCATGGATTTGATTTTTTTTTTAAAGGAAGAGGATAGGACGTATTTGGGAGGGATCTTTTTTGGAGGGTAGACCTATTTGGAAGTAGGTAAGGAAGAAGGAAAAAGGGGTATTAAACAAGCTGTAAATACAGATTTTCTTAAATGCAATAAAGAATCCCTTGTTTATTTACCTACAGACCTCAACAGCTGTGATGTACTTCATGGTAGAGCAGATGAAGTAAACAAACTATAAATAAATACCTACAGTATATATAGTCTGTGTTAAGCATGAGTATACTGGAAGCATATACTGTAGAAGGAAGGGAGGGTCTTACGTGCGCTGTGTTACTGCACTGCCACTGAAGGCACCAACAGAGAAAGGAACAGGGAGAAAGTTACAGGGTGAGGGAAAGAAAAACACAGTGCTATGAAGTGTCTGAAGCCACCACTTAAGGAAGAGCAAATAAGGTAATATTACAGCATTACAAGGCTGTTGGAACCATCAACAGAGGAGGGGAATGGGAGCGGGTGAGAATCAGTGGAAGGTTCCACAGGATCTTCTTCAAGAGAAGATGGGTGGGGGAAACATGGCTCTTCAGGCTACACTGGGAATTCAGATTGAGATGGGGGGATAGCTCTCAGGGGGATGCAAGCGGCAAACCAATGGAGGTGGTATGGGAAGAAGGGGAAAGAGGTAGCACAGGCCGATGGAACCTCAGATAAGGGAGTGGGAGAGGAGGGTTGACGCTTTCTGTGGATCATGCAAGGACTCAAATTGAGGGGGTGCAGAAAGGATGGAAACACGGCATTACAAGCTGGTGCCAGAGTGTCCACAGCCAGGAGGGAAGTTATAAGGATAATAGGAGAATGGAGAGGGAAGGTGAATTAAACGTTGCTTTCTTTCAAAGACTCAAGAATACATACTGTACTGTATCTCCCTAAGTGTGATGCAAAAACAAAATTTCTATCAAAATTCTAGAATTCTCCCATTTCTTTATTTCTGTTTTTAACCCCTCACATCTTGCTCTTGTAGCCCTCTTTGCCCCCCTCACTGGGAAATATGCTGCTACCGGTGTATAATGTGGCTGCTGTTTCATGCCTGAGTGGTAGCAGGAGGCAAGAGATCTCTGCGATGTTGTTGGGAGGACATCAAGACAGGCTCACCATTGTTCTTTAGTGGTCAGCGCCTCCAGTCCAAGAGGATCCTAAGGCTTCAGGATACACCTTCTGGACACTTTTTCTTTTCTCTATAGTCATGCTTCAATTACTACATCAGGTGTTGGTATGACTGAGGTTTATTGAACAGCGAGGTACATGCACTGGAACACAGCATCTGTACCCTATCCCCTAGGGACTAGGCCTCAGCCACTCCTCTAGCAGGAGAACTCTCTTCAGTGTCTGCCCACTCTAACTACTCTACAGTATATAGAGGAACAACCCTCCTTCCCTGGGGATGGCTAGTAAGCCGCCTTATCACTGTCATAGACCCCCGATACAATCACAGGCTAATCCTGGACTTTATTGAACATGTACAATGAACAATATTACATACCCAGCATAGTCTACTTCTAACACTGCCCACTTATTAAAGGGGACTTACAGTTCTATAAGGCCTAGAAATTGGTAGACCCACGAGGCTGGCCTACACTCTTTACCCTTATCTTAACTTTATTTTCACTGCCCAGCCCTCACTCACCTCTCAACACTAACCTAGTTCAACCACCTCTACCATGCCTCTTCTACTAGTCTTTCTGTTTGCTCTTACCTCACTTCTGTCCAAACTGCACCTTAAATTTCTACCAGCTTCACTCTTTCTTTATTGCCATTTATATATCTCCATCTCTCCTTCTTTCTACACTTCTAATTTTACATGAATTCATATTTCTATCTGTGAAAAACTATTTTTCCTTTTCATCACCTCCATCTTCCCTAATTTTGCAGATTCCATTAAGCTATCTGCGCCCAACCCCACTTTGCACTCTTCCCTCTTTTCTCTCTGCTCCTCTACTCTGGAAACCTAGTCATGAACTACAACTCTACCCTATTATCATTTCTTGATCTACATGCTCCTCTTCTTCTGTACTGTTCTTGCCCGTCAAACCCCAGACCTTGGCTAAACTGCCATAGATTCCTCGCTGTTCTAATAATCTCTGAAGAAAATGTCATATTCTCGCTGACTTCCTTCACTACTAATGTATCCGATCCTGCTCCAAGTCCACTCTCCCAGGCTGAGCAAAGCTACTTTTGTTCACTATTTAATTCTCACTAGTCTAACCCATGCAGCCTATTTCTTGTCTCGGACTCTCTCCTCGGACCACCATCTGTTAGCTGTTTTTCTTCCTCTATTACACCTCAGGACTGTTGATTATTTTAAGATTAAGGAGGATTCCATTAATCACAGCATCCCCGTTGTATCCTGTTCATATGCTACACCTCCTCTTCCTAACTCTTTTTGCCTGCCTTGACTGTTTTTGCTTTGGAGGCAATGTTGCTGTTGCTCGCTTCCTCTACCACTTACACTCTTGATCCAATCCCCCCACCCCTCCCATCTCCTCAACCCTCTTTTTTCCACTCTAATCCCTAAACTCACACATTTTCAATGCCTACTGCCTTTTTCTCCATTACTGTTGTTCACACTATCCTACACCTGCACTATCACCACAAGCAGGCTGCCTAGGTCTCACATTTGAATCCACCCTCACATTCACAATGTTGCTAAAACCTGTTTATTTTTCCTCTGTAACATTTCATAGATATGCCCTTTCTTTTGTCGCTCTACTAAAACTCTAACGCATCCCCCCATTGTCTCCTGGCTTGACTATTGAACCAGCTTTCTTGCCTCTCACCTGTCTCCGCTACAATCTATCCAAAATGCTGATGCTTGAGTCACTTCACTCTCAAATCTGTCTCAGCCTCTATCCTGCTGAAATACCTCTCCCTTCTATTTAATCCTGTATCATTTACAACGATTTCTTTTAAGACTATACACTCTTTTGCCCCTCCATACATCTGTCCTAATTTCTCGCTAGACACCTGCTTGCCTCTTGCGTTCTGCTCAAGGATGTCTTCTGTCTACCCCTTTTTCAGCTAAAGCCCTCTTCCACCTAAAACCGCTCTCACTCACTGATCCATGCCTCTGGAATGCCCTTCTCCTCAATATCCAACAAGCACTTTCTCACCACCGTTAAGGCCTATCTTAAAACACACCTCTTTAATAAACATTTGGGTATCTCCTTGGCTAGTACTATACATCTCATATGCATTTACCATGACCTCTTACACACTTACCAAAACTCCCTCCTACGGTCTCTATACGTTCTCCCTATTTACCACTTGGATTGTACACTCCTTGTTCTAATGTTTACTTTTATGTCTGCTACTATTATGTCATGTGTATTACTGTTGTAACGGACTTTGCACATGGTTGGAGATATACACATAATGGATATAGATATAAAATATAAAGATATACGATATACATGCATACATACATGCCGACAAAGCAAAAAAAGAAGGAGAAACTGGATCTGCAGTGGAGCATAAACTATGCTGAAACGAGTTGCAGTATTTGGGGGTTACCATTATTTTGTTGTTTTGTACAGTATGCATTGACAGATAAGAAATTTACTTTTTCTATTCTAGTCTCTAGATGCATTTGAAAAATTATACTGTACAAAATGTCTATTCTGAATTTCATGAACCTGGGGACTTCTTTCGGTATAACTTAGTACAGTATGTCTCTGTAATACTGAGTTTATCCTATGTACTGTAGTTAAAGAAACAATCACTATAAGTAATGTTGTATTCCACATTGAATATAGTTCTCATTTTCATTTGACTTGGACAACATTCATTATAAATGCCATCAATCTTCTATGGTTTTCAAAAAAAGTAAGTGGGCGAAGATTTAACTCATTCAGTGTCAGAGCATGCTGCAATACATTACAGCTCTCTCAAAGGATTATACAGGAAGTGATTGCTTTATAATTGCCTGTCATACGTACATATTATGTTAACTATAACTAATTTACTTACATTAAGGTATAGATTTGTGTCAAAATATACTATATTACCAATATAATTTACATAATAATTTCAGTTTAATACAATACAGGCATACCCCGCTTTAACATACGCAATGGGACCGGAGCATGTAAGTAAAGTGAAAATGTACTTAAAGTGAAGCACTACTTTTTTTCCACTTTACGATGCATGTACCGTACTGCAAACATCATATACATGCAGAACGGATGTAAATAATGCATTTGTAACCAAAATAAATACAGTAGGCTTTATAGAAAGAAAATCTTTAATGTCAGCTGATTTTTTCTTACTAGTGCCCTCACAATGCTATGGAAATCCTCCTACAGGAGGTCAAGACGCCGCACAGCCGAGGTGAAGAGATGAGAGAAGTCTGATGTAGTGACTATAAAAAACTTTATTGGCACAGTGTGCAAACGGATCATATATGCACCTGTTGCTCATTAATTTTGGGCAACAGATACAGGTGCTGCAATTTACACACACTATAATAGGGTGTTTTTCATGTGAACGGATCACTCTTTGACAAAGGCCTGATGGGCTGAAACGCGTCAGAGGATCCGTTTGCACACTGTGCCAATAAAGTTTTTTATAGTCACTACATCAGCCTTCACTCATCTCTTCACCTCGGCTGTGCGGCGTCTAGACCTCCTGTGGGAGGATTTCCATAGCTTTGTTGACTGCTGTCAGCACGCCGGGCTGTTGCTGGTATCCCGCTGTGCTTCTGCTGAACCCGGAAGTCTTGACACTGCCGCCGGTCATGTGACCACCCAACGTGACGGAGCGGGTGCAGGGTTGGCGGCTGAAGGAGGTGTCGGTTGCTCGCGGTGTTACGGCGCCACACTGATCCAGCATTTGCTACTACATAGAGGAGTTTTGCAGAAGGACCAGCGGTTCCACAAAAGACACAAGGACCTGGCTGTTACGGCGCCATCAACCCCATTCGTGAGTGAGTCTTTTTGTCTTAAACAATATTGGTACTTGATACAAGCCAATTGCTGGGAAAGACTGTATATATACTCACCTGTTTGGGGCTTGCCATAACCAGTGTCCCAAGACTACATTTACAATACCATTCAACAGCATTGTGTTTTTCTGAGCGCCTGGTGGGTTAACACATGGTTCACCCGTTATACATAGTGCCCCCACAAAATACATACCAAAAAAAAACCATCCCTCTAAATATATGTAACCCCACCCCGCCAATACATATTAAAAATGCCCCCGCCAATACATTTTTAAAAGACCCACGCCACCTCAATACATTTTTAAAAGACCCCCCCCACCCCCGCCATACATATTTTTAAAAATCTGGGCCGCACGGGTAAATCATATCTCCTCCAGCACCCCTCATATCACCCCCCCCTGCATCTCCCTCATATCACCCACCACTGCATCTCCCTCATATCACCACCCCCTGCATCTCCCTCATTCACCTCCCCCCTTGCATCTCCCTCATATTACCCCCCCCTGCATCTCCCTCATATCACCCCCCCTGCATCTCTCCCTCATACACCCCCCTGCATCTCCCTCATATCACCCTCCCGCATCTCCCTCATATAACCCCCCCTGCATCTCCCTCATATCACCCCCCCCCGCATCTCCCTCATATCACCCCCCACCTGCATGTCCCTCACATCACCCCCCACCTGCATGTCCCTCACATCACCCCCCACCTGCATGTCTCACACATCACCCCCACCTGCATGTCTCACACATCACCCCCACCTGCATGTCTCACACATCACCCCCCACCTGCATTTCTCACACACCACCCCCCACCTGCATGTCTCACACATCACCCACCCCACCTGCTGTCCCTCACATCACCCCCCCATGTCCCTCACATCACCCTCCCCCCCCCCATATCCCTCACATCACCCCCCCCATGTCCCTCACATCACCCCCCCATGTCCCTCACATCACCCCCCCACATTTCCCTCACATCACAACACCCCCTGCATGTCCCTCCTCCCTTTCTTCCCCTACCTCAAGCAGTGTGCAGGTTGCGGGTGGCAGAAGCATGGCAGTCAGAGGCGGCACACGCACGCTAGAGCGTGGCTCTGAGCGGGCTCGGGGGAGTGATCGGAAGAACTGGGGGGGGGGAATGATCGGAAGAACCAGGGGGGGGTGATCGGAAGAACTGGAGGGGGTGATCGGAAGAGCTGGGGAGAGAGGGGGGAGGATGATCGGAATAGCCAGGGAGAGGGTAAGGTGATCGAAGAGCCGGGGAGAGAGGAGGGGGGGATGATCGGAAAAGCCAGGGAGAGGAGGGGGGTGATCGAAAGAGTCGGGGAGAGGATGAGCCGGGGAACGGAAGAGCTGGGGGATCCAGGTAAAGGAAGAGCTGGGGGAGCCGGGTGAAGGAAGAGCCGGGGAGAGGGCACACCGCCGCAGCACGCACACACCGCCCCCTGGTGTTCGTACTCGCGAAGCACGCGTACGTACACAGGGGTTAAGGTGCAATTTTAAAAAAATGTACGTACTTGCGAGTGTACGTAAAACTGGTGTACGTAAAACGGGGTATGCCTGTACATTCTAAACATTTTATTTTGATATGTGTTATGCTTATTGAATTTTAAATATTTGTTAAATGTATGTTGGATTAGCTTAAAGTGAAGGTTATTTTTCATGTATTATAATTATAAATAGTGTCCTTTTTAGTGCTGTGTTGATTATTACGAAAAGAAAACATATTACTAAGAATAAACATGCACCCCTTACGTTAGTGCTACCAATTACTGTACTAAGGTATAACCCTAGCCTCCTTTTACAATAGTAATTATCATGTACAGTACCCATAAGAGCCGGACTGTGACATATACATCACCACATTTAAACATGTTATCTGTAAAGATCTATTTTTTTTTTAAGCAATGTAAGCAGATGTGTTGGGTATGATTAAAGAGCCCAGCTCGGAGGGCATCATTACAATACCACCAATCTCTAATGAGGCTGCTGATGATAGTGCTGCTTACACATAGTAACATAATAGAGTAGGTTTAAAAAATACATATGCTCATCCAATTAAACCTTTGTAAATTCTAATTGGGTGATACTCATCCTAAATTCATATTTATGGTTATATTAATTGAGAGGAAGACAAACATACTGTAAAAGCAAATGTCCCAGATTAATAATAGCCAATTATTTCTCATAAGGGAAAGTAAATTCCACATTTCACTGCTCTTACTGTAAAAAAAAAAAAACTCCTTTCTTATTTTTGTTTGAAATTTACTTTTCTCTAATCTCAAGAGCTGAGAGGAGATTTGAGCAGTTAAGGAAAGGTTTCTTTAGAGTGAGAGTCGTGATAGAGTACTGCACCGGTAAGAGCAGTATCAGCCCGAGTAGTAACTATAGTGAATCAAATTAGTTTATTTATCCATCAATGGTTTGGCTCTAAATAAAACCATTATCTGAATTATGGATCAAAGTGGTGATGGATAATTAAACTATCTGTATACTCTATATACTGAGCTCTGTGATCTATGTGATCTCTGTTGCATCTATGTGATCTCTGTTGCATTCTTTATTTAACTCCTGCTCTTAACAGGACATATATATGCTTTCCTGTGGAGGGTTTTTGTCACTTTTTTTACTCACCATAACTTAACTCAGTATTATGGTATAGCCTATCCCATAGCCTCTTTGCATACCCAGTTAATCAACCCCACACTGATGAGACTCATTAAAGTCGAAACAGCTGTCTGTGGGTGGTTTTCTGGGTATGCACCTTAACCCTGGCTGTGCTCAAAGCTGTGACCATGCAGCAAGCTTAAGCCTATAGGGAACCATGTTAAAAATGGTTTTTGAGGCAAAAAGTGGCACTGTGTGCTCATTTGCATGTCATTTCC
The DNA here is from genome assembly GCA_036426205.1 of Ascaphus truei. NCBI lineage: Eukaryota > Metazoa > Chordata > Amphibia > Anura > Ascaphidae > Ascaphus > Ascaphus truei. The sequence goes on from CM071571.1 coordinate 155,983,673, forward strand.
CAGAATCCCTTGCTGCAGTGTAAGTGCTGTATGCTGGGTGATAATGGTGAAAGGTGGGGTTGCAGACCTGCCTAAGACATGCAGATGAGCATACAGTTGTATTTGCACATATATATATATATATATATATATATATATATATATATATATATATATATATATATATATATATATATATATATATATATTCTGTGACACACAGAAATATCGCTCTACACTTAAATATGTTGTATCCAAAACACCTGTTAATAAGTCATGTGTAGTAGGACTTAACAGTGGTGCTAAAGGTTAAATAAATATGAAAACAACAATGGAAAAGCAACCTTTTAAATAGCACACGGACATAAATGAAAGTGTAACAAAAGAAATTTTATTAGGGTGAATAAAACAGGGGATAAAGTTAAAAGGTGAGGGGGGCTCAACACTACCTAGACAATGTGGACCTGGAGGCAAGGGTCTAAGTTTAGATCCAAAGCAAGACATGCACAGGACACAGGAGGCTCTATCTAAGCACACCTGTGTAACAATCAACCTACACTGAGATCTTGTGACCCCATGAAAAATCCCCATATAATTTGTACAATGGTTGCATAGTGTGGGTACACAAGTTGTGAAAGTAACAGAGTGAAAAATACGTCACCGCTCAGTGTGTAGATGTCACGGGCAAAAAGGTAGGTCAGAACTCCATGTCAGGTGGAAAAAGGTAGGGGCCCCACTCAGCAAGACTCCCACTAAAACGCGTTTCGACGATAAACTGTCTTCTTCTGGGAGGGGTGAGGGAGGAAATGAGCTAGATTTTATAGGGAAATTTTAGCAGTCAAATTCGCGCCATACAAATCAAAGAATTGCAAGCAGCTGTGAAGGGGAGGGGACACCCTTGATTGTTACACAGGTGTGCTTAGACAGAGCCTCCTGTGTCCTGTGCATGTCTTGCTTTGGATCTAAACTTAGACCCTTGCCTCCAGGTCCACATTGTCTAGGTAGTGTTGAGCCCCCCTCACCTTTTAACTTTATCCCCTGTTTTATTCACCTTAATAAAATTTATTTTGTTACACTTTCATTTATGTCCGTGTGCTATTTAAAAGGTTGCTTTTCCTTTGTTGTTTTCATATATATATATACATACATGCATACATACATACATTGCTATGTATGCTATGTATACATTGTATGTAGCAAAACAAAAGTACGCTACCATTCCAGAAGAAGCTTCTACTGCTCTGCTTACTCTATGTATGTATATATACAGTAAGCAGAACAGTAGAAGCTTCTCCTGGAATGGTACTGTAGTATACTTTTGTTTTGCTACATACAATAGGTTCAGAAGTAATGAGCACAGATGGGTAAAAATCTTTATAAAGGTTTGTGAAGCTCTAGTAGTATAAAGTGAAGCATGGCTCCTATCAGCAACTATTTGAAAAGTTAAAGAGAGAAAAGGTGGGGTGTGGTGAGATACTGTAGCTAGTTAGAAATTAGGAATAATAATGGAGGTAGAAGAGAAGGAGAATTATGGTGACATATAATGTGTGATTGAGGAGTGCAAAACGTGGATATGAAGATTTGAAAGGTTATTTGGTAGTCTCCTAAAAGACAAATGAGACAGTAAAGAAATAAGGTGACATGGAAATATTTTGGGTGAGGGTAATAATTCAGGTGATAGAAGAGGAAGCAATGAGAGCTTGAAAAGGCAGTAGCATGTTTTGGGTCGAATCATAGGAGGGAAGGGATAATGACAATGGAGAGTGTTATGTGATCCTTGCAAAAAGAAGTTGAGGTAATGATGACTATGAATCAGGATAGGGCATTGGAAGAGGCACTAAAACTACTAGGAAACTAAAAAGCTGAATTGACATACAGTACTTATGAATTCCAAAATTTCAAAGAAAAAGACAAGTGCATCATCATCATCACCACCACCACCACCACCACCACCATCACCACCACCATCACCACCACAATCACCACCACCATCACCACCACCACCACGTTTTAGAACTCTGTTACACAGTCTGTGCTGCATTTATAATTATATAACTATCATCATCATCATCATTAATACATCTTGGAGGAAGTGGTAAGTAAGACAAGCCAAGTAGCAGAATGCAAAAATGCAACACAATGTAACTCTTATCGTGATGATGGTGAATATATTTGTATATGTAGTTGAGGCAGAGGTTGTACAAGTAGTCGAACAAGCGAGACAGATAAATGGGTTCTACTCGTGTAATTCAGAATAAGAACACGAGCTACACTTGTTTCAGAGCATGCAGTTTTGTGAATAAAAAAAGGCCCAAAAGCAACTGTTGTTTATAGATTGCTCTGATTGTTAGTAATGACTAATCACCAATTTGTGTCAGCAATAAATCATGGCACCATGTTTCATATTAAAGATTTTCCTTATGTGTTAGTCACTCCTACAAAAAATGTAACTGTAGAAGCATTGAAACCTGTTTCTGGTTGGTACTGCACAGATTATTGTGTGGTTTAGTTGAGCCCAGGTGGTGCACTGACTTACCCTTTCACATTAGATAAATTACAGTGTGCTACCACCAAAATATGACCATTCCAAAAACATTGAAAGCCGTGTTTGCAATTTGTTTGTTCACACTCCAAGTGCTACTGCTAATAGACTTTCGCTGTCTCCTGTCTCTGTATCCAAGTTCTGCTTGAAATACATGTACAATTCCTAGAACAGACAATAATGGTCTACAAGAGGATGTTCTGTAAATAACTTACTGTTTGTTTCAAGACTTTCACAGAGTTCTGTTTTTACTTCACCATTTGGTCTGTCATTTCCTTTTTGGATCAGTTTGCTTTGCATGGTGGCAGCTGTCACGACAGCCTTGAAGCTCCTCTTTCGTTTTTGAACATTCTGCTCTGGATGAAAAATGATAATGTATACCTTGGGCATGTAGAGCATTCCCAAAGATACAGAAGCACTTAAACTCATGGAGACTGTCAGAGTCGTCGTCTGGATATACATCTGGCAAAAAAAACAAAACGTATATAGTTTTTAACAATGATAAAATCATAAAGTTAACCAAAACTGTTGAAAAACAGCATGCCTGTCATGCACTGCTTAACCAAACCATTGCAACATTTATGAAACTACTTTAAAAGGTTCTAATTGAAAGTGTAATGCAGAGTTTTAGTAGTCGTATTGGTCCTTGGAAAGAATAGGTTTACTGTACTGATGCTGTACTCTACAGTACCTCATTATTCACATTGAATCTCTCCTCATTCCCATTTCCACTTGAATCCCTACCAGATACTACGCATAACATAACAGTTTGATTTACTTTTAATTAAAGTACAGTACATCTGTAACATACAAGTGTAACAAATTATATGATGTGTATTTTCTTTTTTATTTATTTATATGAATCCCCTTAGTGCCCTATAGATATATAGTGTATGTGATGAATGGTGGCACCCTGGAAGCTCTCATGATATCATCAGGTTTTGCTTGTTTTCTAGATGGCATTCACAATCAATACGCAACAGGAGCACTGACCACAAACAAAACAGAAGGGGGGGGGACCTTTCCTTCCATTTACATTAACAGAGGTAGGGAGCGATCTCATGAGTGCTCAGCAGAGCAATAGAGTGGTTGCTCGTGCTGAAGGGCCTGTGGCCATAGAGGTTGCACTGAAATATTGAATTGACTTTAAACTTGGAGGTTAACTTAAATCAGACTATTCTTTGACCAATAAACAGTACATCGTTTAAAAAATGTAAACAATTGTCAGAAGAATATTGCTACCAATTATATGAATGAGAGGAGCAAGATGAGTAACAAATCATCTCCGGGATTGCTCTTCATATAGGTCCCTAAAATAACTTTGCAGTAAGGGAAGTGGCTTATAAATGTGAGAACTTGGTTAAATCATTCAAGAAAAGTTGAGAAAGTCATTCAAAATAAAGTTTTAAAGGCCACATGTCTGCTATATAGTCAGCAAACACAATGGCAATTATTAATTACTGTATTTAACTTCATAATTTCGGCAAATCTGAAATGTGTTGAATAGCTCAAACCTCTTATCCTCATCTATTTGGTCACAATTTGTATAGACCTAATTTCTCCCTCCTGATTTGCTTCATGAATGTAATATTTTTGTGTTAGTCAAATGCTATCAGTTTTCTCTTTAAAAAGATCTAGATGCCTGTAAGTAAAACGAACCCCACTCAATAAGGTTAAAGTAAATATGATGAAAGATTACGCCCTGATACAAATGATAACCCTGTTGGCAAGAAGTTACTGCAGCTGTCAATGAGAGGGTTTTTCCAAATTACACTTTTTTACCTGGTATTCTTTGATGCTTCATTGGAATTTGAATGCTTAAGAATGGTTGTACATTATATTCATTTATTGCGTTTTTTATTTTGGTTTTATACCATACATAATGACCCCACTTTGAGCAAGGTATTCCTTACTTTACAGCAGCAGTTTACTTCATTTCTAGAGTTTAGTAGCGTATTTACATTACATGTTGGGTGTGAAAAATGTCTATATTAAAATGCATAAAAGATAGATTGTGAGTGCACGTTTCTTTATTCAGTCTAAATCCTTTCTACCGAATGAGTAATAATATTACAAATATAGAAGTAAAACAGTGAACTAAATCAAATATTTGTCTATTTATGTATGTATGTCTTTATTTATATAGCGCCATTTATGTACATAATGCTTCACAGCAGTAATACACGTGACAAAAATATAAATAACAAATAATACAAATAACACATAATGTGAAGAAGTGCTTCAGACATAAAAGTAACATTTAGGAAAAGAAGTCCCTGCCCCGAAGAGCTTACAATCTAATTGTTAGGTAAGAAGAACATACAGTGTACAAAAGCCAATATGCTTAACACAGCAACTAAACATTGTGCATTTTTTTTAATTAGCAAAATTGAAATGAAAGCACTCACTGTGTCAAGTCAATCAGTCTGTGGCTAATTATGAAGCCGCAACAGTTGTTAAGACTAACTAATTTCAGTCAGTCAGTCTCTCTGACCAGTTGTGTTATTTACTTATGGTTATTACTGATTTACTCATTAAGAGTCAGTCACTCATTTCTACTAGACTAGTCACAGTTGGCAAAGCATTGATTTACATACAGTAAGCACTCAAAAGAGTGCTGACTGAGTGTTCACAGGAAATAAATATTATGAGCATAAAAAAAGGAGTATGTCCTTTTTTGGTCCCTTCCTCCCATCCATGTGAAAGACACAACAGTAACTAATTTAGTACATACATTTAAAATTATACACAAGTCAAGCACTGTCTCAATGCAAGCCTGGATGTTACAAAACTGGTGACGGTTGGATGGTTGGCCTGCAGTTCCAGGTGCTCATTCCAAGCTAGATAGTGTACATTAAGGCACGCCTGGCTTAGCATGACAGTTTGGGTGCTGGCCTGTTTGGGCCCCCACTAGATGGTCAAAAAAATTAAATCTAAATGTTATGAGTGCCATATTTCAACATTTCTGCAATGTATGGTGTGGTGGTTGGGGAAGTGGACTGTAGTTACAATGGCCAGTGCCACTGGTACTACAGTAGTGCTAGTGTTAATTGATCAGCAGACTGCTATTGTTGCATGGTCTTTTTATAAGGTTTATGGTAGTGGCAGAGTGGGGGCACAGTTAGTTATGTTATCTTTGTAATGAGCCTGCTCCTGAGCCTCTTGAATGCTGGGTGCAGGAGCCATATATTTTTGTAGAAACACATGATTTAATCTTGATGAAAGTGAGCCTTTCCAAACTACCATGAGACAGTTTAGTTTGTCGGTTTCTTTTGATTGAACGTGCTGCACTAAACACTGACAACATACTCCACGGCCCCCAACGCAGGAGAAGACAATGTTCCTGTTTTAGCAGCCAACTTTTCAAGGGAACCAAAGACAGGAGGCAGGAACAAACTATCACTATTATTCACCTCCACCATAGCATTAGTTGCATTAGAGGTGTCTGCTGCACCTGCACTAGTGTGAACCATGTGTCAAGGTTCCTCCCACAGTACTGCGCATAGACTTTTGGGGTGCTCCCGCACACTAGTATTTAAATAAAAACAGCTTCATTACCTTAGCCAGTATTTCGTTTCTTAAACACTGTTACTTTTGTTTTAAAAAAAATTCTTTAGGGGCGTGGCCAAGACTCGAAGCTGAGCGGTCGCAAGCCAGCTCAGCTCCCCAGAAGCAAAGTATCTAAGGCAGTAAAACGCCTAAAAAAATTATATCCTCTGCTCCAGAAGTACATCGTCCCCCGGAGGGTCCCAGGTTCGGATCGCAGCGTGACTCTGCAAAGAAAATCTCTCGGCAATAGCTCTCTGAGTTTCCAAAATGGCTGCCGGACACACGCGGTTGGGCTGATCCGAGTACCTCGGGCACGATTAACTGAACCGACGCCAGCAGGAGTCTTCCAACAGCATCTGTGGGGCCCAGACGGACTCCGGTGTCATCTCTGACAGGAGCTGCAGGCGGGCAGAAACCAGGGGAATTGCGGCTCACGGCTTCATCCCAAATACCAACCCACCAGCCTAGCATCAGAGAGCCCGAAGAAGGGGTAAGGCACTACGCGGCAGGGAGCAGAGGATGGCTGCCTGGCAGGAATACCCGATTCAGGACAGAAAAAGGCCCCAGGTTGTCGGCTGCTGGTTGGCTCGAGGGGCCCAGAGGAGGGGGGGGGGCCTGAGGAGCGGGGGGAGAGGGGTGCCACTTGAAGCTCCTTGGGGAAGCCAGGTCTGTCTTTGCTCCCTTCTACCAAGCCTGGAAAAGCCAGCCTAACAATCACTCACATAGATTGCAAAACTACGTTCCCTCTTAAAGGCACAGATACCCCTCCACAGAAAGACATGTTAGCAGAAAAACCTAATTAAAGCTGGTTCACAGGGAGCCTTGAGACTTGAAGGCGGCAACACCCCAAATTCCATTCTTAATCTATGAAAGCAATCCGGCTTGGCTCAAACGTCAATAATAATCCGTATCTCGTGCAAGTTACCATGGCTCGAAAGCAGCTAGAACCATCAAAAAGAAAAAGAACCAGAGTGAGGTCTGAGATTATTTTAAAAATTATGGTCGGCCGACACCACAACAGGAGGAGTTGGAAGTGACCCCTCCTGTAGAACATCTAGACCCAGGCCCAGGGGTGGAGATTGAAAATCTTTCTACAAAGAATGATCTACTTCTTTTCTATAATTAAATTGAAACACTTATGCAAATAGCAGTGAAGGATCTTAAAAACTAAATATCTTCCCTTGGGGAACGCACTAGCTGCTTAGAATCCAAGATCGACGCCACAGCCACTCGACAATCTCTGATGGATGCGGAACTCCAGGAAGTGAAATCCCAACTGTAGACATCAAATATAAACATGAGGATGCGGAGAACAGAGACCGCTGTAATAGTCTCAGAATCCGTGGGATCCCAGAATCAATAACGGATATTGAGGGGTTCATGTGCAAATAGTTCATTTCGGCCCTACCTGATGCTACAAAGGAGTCTCTTACCCTGGACAGATGCCACAGAGCGTTAGGATCAAGACCCCAACCAGGAGACAGACCAAGGGACGTGGTGTTGAGATTCCACTATTTGAAAACAAAGGAAGCCTTCAACACGATGATGAAAAGATCCAGAGACCTCAAGTTTCAAAACATACCCCTACAGGTATACGCAGACCTGGCGCCTTCCACACTCGCTAAAAGAAGAAATCTCCCAGAGGTGACGATGAAATTAAGAGACCACAATATCAAATACAGATGGACATTCCCTTTTGGACTCACTTTAAATAAAGACGGGAGACCACAGACCCTGAGGAACCCAGAAGACGGTGATGCCTTTCATGAACATCTAGGTCTGAGGTGCTGTTCAGCTGGACCTGAATCAAGAGGCGGGAGCCCTTCGGCCATTGATCCATCTTGATCCACGACTGCCTTGAGAAGAACACCCCAATGCAGATCCCTCGGTGAAGCAGACTCCTGATTTTAGGACTAAACCCCAAGCTGAACTATAGATTCAAGTATCGGCTCTGAGTAATTAGTCTGTTAAGTTGCCTGAGTCTTGGCCACTACCCCCCCCCAATATATCTGTGTTAAAGAAGACATTGTTGCCCTTGTTTTTTTTTTTGTTATCCCCCATCCCCAGATTTTATATCCAAGGGCAGGTGAGCATCAGGACCGTCTCTCTGGAGACATGTCCATGCGCACTCTTTTTATTTTTGTCCTCAGTTTTCCCCTTTCCCCTCCCCTTTTAGTCATTTTCTCCATCCTTCCCATACCCCCTAGCCCAGAAAAGCCCGCAGCTGATGAGAATGTCAAACAGTCAGAGACGCAGTCTAGAAATTGGTCCCATAAATGATGGATGTGGTGGGCCTATCTCATAAGGTCATTTTTGGCACACGTATTCAAGTTTAATGTGTAGTACCGACCTAAAAGGAGGTAAACAGTAAAGCCAGATGTTATGGAGAATGGAGCAGGTATTCCCTTTAAATTTTAAATCTATTTAAGCCCCCTAGCCAACCCAAGCTTCCTAGATGGACTTTACATTGATGTGAAAAGGTCTAATTAAGCTATAATCATTGTTCTGAATTAAAATAATTCTAAATCTTCCACTACACTAGAACTTATCTATACTCCTTGTTTTCCACAACCCTGACCCTTTAAAGTGTATCCCCATAGCAGACTCAGAAGATATCTTATACAGACACCTCACTCTAAGTAATAATCTTGCTAAATATTATGATATGTGGATCTGCGACTGGGTTGTTTTTTTTCCTTCTCTTCCTTTTTGATAGTGCCCACCCCTTCCCCACAATATTTCCTGAAAAGGTTTTACCTCTGTATTTCTCGCCAAAATCTGTTTATATATTTTTGTGCTTCCCCCCCACCCCCCAACCCCTCTCTTGTTTTATATATCCACTCCCCACCCACCCAATACCCACCCCTTAATGTTTTATATCCGTATATCTTTGCCTAAAAAACTAATAAAAAATTTAAGTTAATAAAAAAATTAATTCTTCAGACTTATTGGCCTTGGGAAACCAGATTTTCCCCACGTTATGTCAATTTCCAACAATCTCTAGAGGGCAGTCTGGTCTTCGATGACCATTTATTGATGATATTTGAATCGTCTGGAAAGGATAGGAAACCTTGATTTTTTTTAACCTTTTAATAACATATCTAGTGGATTCATTTTTACACATAAGATTAATCTGCACTCTATTCATTTTTTAGACCTCTTTTTATCTGTGGAGAATCAGGAGATATAAGGGAGTTGTTGTTTGAGATCCCAAACTTTTATGGGTATTTTATGAAAAGCAAAGTTTTTTTTGTTTTTTTTAACAAGCAGGCACTAAGTAAATTATGAGTGAGGTATTTTACCTAGTGAGAGTCCTCTTAACTAGATTCCAGAAAAACCATGAGGATATTTTGTTTGGTAGACGGATATGTACAAATTGTAATCACATGCTGAATAAGTAAATATAATTATCATCAACAAACGGAAATACATTTCAAGTTAAAGGATTTATAAACTATAGTTCCACATTAGTTGTGTACGTGCTACTTTTTACAGTAACTACAGTGTATGGTCTTCAAAATATTCTGTAGAGCTCAACCAGCAACCTCTAAAAGATGGAATCATTATTTAAGCACAAAAGAAAAACAGAACATTTTAACAAATGGTGTATCTAAACATTTTAGCCAATATCATAATAAAGATTGATTAAAAATGTTTGAGCTTGGAGCATATCCTACAAAAAAATAAAGAGTAGATACATTTAGGTGCTTCAGTGGATATAGAATAAACCCCTTAGAGTTGCAAGAAGCCTATTGGATTAGTAGAAGGGAAAATGTAAAAATGTTATTGAAATTACCGAGCACATTTCCTCACGTATGGTTAATTCCTTTCATTCTTAATTTTACTCTTCCTCTTTGTATCCCACTGAGAAATAAATTATTTCCATATTTTATAAAATATGTATATTTTCATTGCAATTACAGTATATGGTATTTTTGATCAAATATCTTTTTTGTAGATACCTTTATTGTATTATTCATAAATAGCAGAACATAGCATTGGCTCTTGTTCCTTAGCAGTTAACGGTTGCCTAACAGCTTAAATTGTAAAAAAGTCTCAGGCTCTAACCTTTCATTAAATTTTTCTCCATACACCCTGCTGCAGTGGCTGCACTAACACAAAACACTGCTCTGTACATCATCACAGTACTCCTCTTCCTCCTCAAGACTTGTTGTCAAATACTGTGCTGCTGCTACTGCCACTGCATAGATGTACTCTTCGTAATAATGATTATGGCAAATGGTGTGGAATTTGGCTGTTGTCTATTACAGATGTAGTAAGATGTACTTGTGTCATGGCTTCTGTGAGGTGCATCCAATTCAGCTGCAATTATTTATGATTATTTATGTTTATGCAGGATGAGCGCAACTGAGTTTTAGCGTCAGTCGTAATACTCTGCAGAAATGATAGGTGACACTCATGGGCTATTGTGTCTTTAATCTACATGTAAATACAATCCCTTATTCCCGTTCATTTCATATGATATCCCATTTAGTTAAAAAGAATCTTGGGCCCCATGGCTAGCCCAGACAGACATCCCCGGGGTAGAGCGTGACACAATTTGGCTATAATAGTAATAGATGCGTTCTCCTTGGGTGGAGTGGAAACTAAGTTTACAGCTGGATCACCATTCCCACTCATTATTAACTACTTATACTGCCACACGATCTTCTACGAGGTTCTATAGTTCATGAGCCGTCTTAGTAGACTCCTGAAACCACTACATCCTCACCCTATACACTCCCTTTCCTCCTTCCACCCCCCTCTAACCTACCTCCTCCCCTTTTTTTATTTTTTATTATTATTTATTTATTTTTCCTTGTTTGTAACAAATATTATTTTATCATGGATACATATCACCTAAAATAAGATCTTTACCTACGCGGCGGAGTAGGGCTCGAAAAACCGCGTGGGCTCATTAAATATGTTATACCTACATCATTATGTAATATATGCTACCCTGTTCACCATGTATTGGTTATGTTTTTCATGTATATCATGTATTTACACACCAATAAAATACAAGTTATAAAAATAAAAAAATAAAAAGAATCTGACACATTCCCCTAAAAACTTCAGATGACTAAAGAGTATATTTAAAATGTGATATTTTTTATGTAAATGACACTAAGAAATAATTAATAAACACTTTGTGAAATAAAACAATCTTCAATCTTCTTCCAAACTATATAATATACAATATTCTTCAACCGACATCTTCTTCAGGCTGACTGGGTCTTGTGCAGTTTCATCTGCAAAATAATTGTGACAATGTTAGTTTTTAAGAAAAGAGAAGAAAAAATAAACACACAAATGAAATGTACTACTGACAAGTGTATGTGGAACGATTATGCTTGTCACTGAATTTCTCCGCATGCGTGTACTATAGTACTTGTATAAGTGGCATTGAATTTGTGTGCATGCGCAGTACAGGTACTGACATGTGAATGGAACGCAAATTGTACAGTCCATTACAAGAAATAGATGCATGAATAACATTATCTTACAGTATCGCAGGAATTGTTCAGACACGAATATGGTGTTGATGCTCATCAGCCTGCAAAACCTGCAAAAGAAGATAAAACAAGAATTATACAATGACTAAAATACAAATGCAAGGTCTATTCAATCTTTTTCTCCTTAAAAGCTGCCTTAATCGAACATACCCATTCATGACGTGTGCAGTGTCCAATACCCAACCTTCATTCTGGGGCGCTGTACACAAATAAAGAAATCACCAATACATAAGTTGTGTTGAATACAATACTTCCAGCCATTTTATTTTTCTTAGAATGTGTAGTTCAAAGCAATATAATCATAGATTATCAGATAGAGTTAATATCGTATCTGTACTGTCTTGAATGGCCCAATATATCATATACAGTATGCAAAACTACAGGTAGGCTTAAAAAATGCCATGTTACATGCCATGTACAGTACAAATGGACAAATTTGGTTAATCCATAGTTATTTGAGTAAAGTGTGAGAGAGAAGTACAAGACCATTAAACAAAAAAGTTGTGTGTGCTGAGCATGCGCATTATATAAGAAACTTCTTTGTCTTTGGTCACTGTTTTGTCACAGGAATTGTATTTGTGACGGTGATATTTTATTAAAATTCAAAACACAATGTCGGTGGCAAAAGGCAAAGGAGTTTGACTTAGAACGTGCGTACTCAGCATACACCTCTGTTTTAGCTATTTGCACTTACAGTATATAGTTATACTAACTCTCTCTGTGTGCGTTTGTCTCTGTATGGACGTGTGTGCATGCATGTGTGTGCGTGTGTTTGTCTGCGTGAGTCTGCATGTTTGCGTGCCTCTGGTGCCTGTGTGTGTGTGCACACGACTGCCTCTGCGTGTGTGCCTATGTGTGTGTGTGTGTGTGTCTGACTCTGTGTGTGTGTGGGTGTCTGTCTGCCTCTGTGTGTGTGTGTGTGTGTGTGTCTGCCTGTGTGTGTGCGCCTCTGGGGTTCCTCCCAAGCGCTGAGTCCGGTCGCCACTGTGCATGTGCGCCAGACTCCGGCCAACACTGCGCATATTTGCCAGACTCCAGCTGCCATTGAGCCTCTGCACCAGAGTCCGGTCACCACTGCGTATGCGGCGAGACTCGGCAGTGTTATTTTGCGCATGCGTCAGCGCGACGGCAATGCGAGCGAGAAGGCAATGCATTACAGGCGCGAGCGACGGCACGCATCTATTAGTATTGTGACATCACTCGTGTTACAGTTTTTCATTACAATGCAAGGATTTTTCCCCATGAAAACCCAGTAGGCGCCAGCAAAGAAGTTTCTCTTTAAAAAAATGGCAGTTTTTAAAGCGAGACATCTACATTGTACAGTATTGAGACACCTGTGGCATCAACGGCACAGATACTTGTGCCTATCAAGTATCATAGGGGAAGATATTCAGTGCACCACCTGCCAGCCATGTAATGAACTAAAATAACCACACAAATAATTATTCCAAACCGCATATGAGGAGCATCACAGCCATGTACCTTTATGTGAAAAAAATTTGCTCACACTGGCGTCATGCAAGTCTCATGCCGCACCTCCCTGCACCCACAACGGCAGTAAATCTTAATACATCTGTAGTTGCTTAACAGCTTATAGTGTATTGTAAATAAGCTCTCTTTGCACTTGCAGACTCTCTCGGCAGACCCTGCTGTTAGGGCAGCAGTGACATGAAACACAGTTCTGTACGTCATCAGGGCACTACTCTTCCTCTTCAACAATTTTAGATTTTCTTGCTTCAGCACACAGTGCAACCACTACTGTAGGACCATACATGCTTAATGTTGATTACATATGTAACATTGGCTGCTGTTGCCTAACATATTGATGAAACCTCTATTGAAATTGTATTTAATTTATGAATACAAAGCTATTTAAGCTCTAATACAGCTGCTGATGTTTTAGTAGTAGCAGTTCCTAGTCTTTCTCTAGGGCCCACCTTCCACTCATTTATAGTACTTTTTGGTCACTGCCATGATGACTACCATGCTACCTTCCCAATGCTCCTATTCCACCAATATACTGTAACTGGCTTATTTTTATCTTCACCATCTACTGTATGTGTCTATATTAACACTCCCATCTCAACTGCACAAGCCACATGGTGAGTGTGCTATTTCTTTTCTATGCAGTAAGCAAAATAAGACACTTTTTAAAAATAATTAAAAGAGAAATGTAAAAAAGTTAAAATAAATTAAGATAAAAATAAATTAATGCTTGGTGAATTTTTGAGAATTGTGCAAGTTTTTGGGAAAAAAATCATTAAAAAAGGCAAACATGGAGGCGCATGCGCGACGGCAAGGAGCATGGCTGCGTGAGATAAGTGCTCCGTGCCTCGCTAAAATACATTGACTGCAAAAACCTGACAAAACCATTCCTACAACGGAGCATTTTACTAATAAAGCCCCGCACTATCCCGCAATGTCAAGGAAAACCCTAAAAACCAAGAAAAAGGGGCTACCGGAATTTTCGACCGAGCCGATCGCGCGCTGCAGGGGGAGAAATGGCGCCACATTCGAACGCGGCTCAGAGACGGAGGTGAGGAGAGAGACAACCCGGTATTGCGCCCGTTAAGACAGATGAACCTGGATAAACTCTATGATAACCTAAAAACGTGCTGCTGCAAGCAGAGCTGAAGGACATAAAGAAGAGGTTACTGGGCTGGGGGAAGGACGAGTGTCCTCGAAATAAAGTGGATCAATCAATTAAAGCCATAAAAAGGCAGGATCGCAAATATAACAGCCTTCAAGAACAATTAAATGGCTGAGGACCGCCAAGAGGACGCAGAAAATAGGGACAGGCGAATAACCTCCGAATCAGGGGGTCCCCGAAACAGTCCTAGCAGTGAATTTTTGCCCTGAAATGGTTGGAATCTCTGCTCCCTGACACCCCAAAGGAATCTTAATCTGGACAGGTGCCATAGAGCCCTGCGATCCAAGCCTCTAATGCATGAGCAACCACGGGACATTGTGCTCAGAATGCACTACTAACCGCTCAGAAAGACGGTACTCCACAAAACAAGACCCCTGCCAATAGTGGAGTATGAGGTTGTTACGAATGTCCATTTATCAGATTTATCCCCAGAGACTCTAGCTCGCCGAAGGGCCCTGCTACCAATCACCAAGACCCTGAGAGATAAGGGGTAAGGTAACCTTGACCTTCCCCTTTGCCTGCAGGTAACACGAGGCGGCAAAACTACCACCATTCGGGGACTGGAAGAGGGCCGAGTTCCTCCATAAGCTGGGCCTAGGTGAAGCCCCGGCACGAAAACCCAATATCGCCCTACCAGAACCTACTGGGAACAACGGGCGAGATCCCCCAGGGAGCAGGGGCGCAACACCAACCTAAAGAGCTCAGTGGACCACTAAAATAAAAGAGTTCAATGTTCAAGGGTTAAAAAGTTTCGTTACTAAAGTTACCTGAGGTCTGGTCCCCGGCCGCGGGGAAGCAGTCACCAAATAAAGAGACTCGCCCCCGATGAATGAAAGAGGGAAGAACCCCGTCATTCCCCGCTTCAAGGATCCGGGGATTAAACAACCTGTAATAAAAAGGAGTCCCGGTGGAGAAAATCTGAGGCCTACCTTCCAGATGATGGCGTCCCCTGAAACAAGATGGCGAGGCAGCAGTAGAAGGCGGGAATCCACGGTGAGCCGCAGAAGCAGGAAGGGAGCGGTGAGCGGGAAGCTGGACCAAGCGCACGCACCTCCGACCTGGTGAGAGACGTCTTCCAAAATGGCCGCCCCCGGATACGCGTCACAGCTGAGCCCCGGAAGGAGCGACGCCATCTTGGAGGTGGCAGGAGGCTAAATCCCACCGGCGCGGCCGGATGACGTCGCCGGAATAATCAAAGACAGCGATAGCCCCATCAAGGCTTCCAGAGGGCGCCGGTCGACAGGCGCAGGCGCACAATAGCCACCCAAACAGCCAGACGCGGGTTTTTTGAATCCGGAACTTTAAAAGGCACAGATAGGATACGGGGGGAAATGCAGCTTAGCGAAGGCACGGCAGAAGCACTAAAAGAGTCAGGGGAAAGGCAGTGTTAGCAAGAGAGGTAGGAAAAAAGGATAAAAAGCAAGTAATTGAGAGGGAACAGGTAGAAGTGGAGATATAGAAGGAGACAAATTTATAAGGTAGAGTAAGGATGTAGACAGGAGTCTAAAAAGTAAAGGGGAGACAGCAAGTAGAAGGGAAGGGATAGAGGAGAGAATAAGGAAGAGAGCAAATAGAGAGCTAGAATGAAAGAAGAATAAAGCAGGAGAAGGGAGAGAACCAGAAAGCCTTAGAATGGTGTAAACTAGATAGTGGGAGTGGTGACTGGAAGTAGAGGGAAGGAGGATGTGACGTAGGAAACGGTAGGTTAATGAGTAAAAGAGGAAGAAACGGGTTAGTAGGTTACAGATGACAGACTGAGCGGAAAAGGAGAAGGGCGGTAAGGAGCAAGGGGACACAAGGGCGTATTGATACTCTACAAAGAGGGGGAAAAAAGCCGGGACAGTCTCAGGTTTTGCATATTAGTCGTTAGGTTTATTAATTCAAGTTCAGGAAAAGCGAGGCAGGAGAGGGTGTGAGAGTCCTGCTCCAAGTCTTCGCATGGGCCTCGCACCAGGTTTGAGGGAGGTAGATCTCCTGAGCCCTGGTGAAGTCCTGTGGGCCTGGTCGAGAGGGATGGGTGATCTTCATCCCACGTCTCCTCCGGACGGTCGGAGAGGAGTCCAGTTTTCCACAGGCAGTGATCTCGTCGAGGAGGCGACGTCGCCGACACGACGAGAATTCTTCTGTTATCTGTCTTGTTTAGTGTTTGTTGTGTCCCCCCAGGTGTCCCCTCTTGTGCGCCCCCCCTTGTGTATTCCTACAGATGGTGAAGTGAGGTATTGCAGTTCGAGGAAAAGAGGAGGTCGAGATGCTGGCCCGGAGGCGTCACTCGAAGCCAGACAGCGGCAGCAAAGTCATCTCATATTCCTAAATGAGTAAGGAACTTAGGTTACTATCACACAACACTAAGGGACTGAACAGCCCAGCTAAGCGCAGAATAGCCTTCCGAGATTATAAGCGTAAAGGGGCAGAAATTCTGTTTCTACAAGAAACGCACTTCTCTCAAGCCAACTTCCCCAAATTTCTAGATAGGGACTACCCGACATACTTTTTGTCATCCTCGAGAGTAAAAAAAAAAGGGGTGGCCATTCTAATCCACAGAGGAATTTCATTCGTACCCAATAAAACCTTCAAAGATAACGAAGGTAGATTTCTCATAGTCAGAGGTACAATCCAAGGGTTCCCAATTACTTTAGCAACAATATATGCCCCTAATGAGACAGCCCCAGGTTTTTTCTCTACCTTCTTCGAGAAGCTCAACAAAGTGGCCAGAGGTAACATCATTGTTGGTGGAGACCTAAATAGGGCACTACGGGAGGACCTTGACAGATGCTCATCCACTAACATTACACACAGACCCGACATACTAAAAATTAAAAAAGGACTACGTGACTGCCAACTACTCGACATCTGGAGGGAACAACATCAGAGATTGAGAGAATACACCTTCTACTCCCACCCACATGACTCATATAGCAGGATAGATTACTTCCTTGTATCCAACAGAATGGTCCCCGGGGTCTCTCACACAGAGATCCATGATATTTCATGGTCAGACCATGCATCTATAGAGCTGCGGTGCACAGTAATCCCACTAGACAGACCTAGAGCGAACTGGAAATTAAACGAAATCCTACTGAAAATCCCAGCCCTACAGAGGGAAATTGGGGAAAAAATCACACAATATTTTGAGGAGAATGAGGGGAGTGTGACAACACACTCCACACTGTGGGAGGCCCATAAGGCTACCCTCAGGGGGATCATTATGAATCTGGCCGCAAAACGAAAAAGAGAACGGGAGGGGAAAGTTTTGAAGTTAGAAGAACAGCTGGCGGAACTTTCCTCTCTCCACAAAAAAAATAAGAATGCCCACACGTTGACCCAAATTCTAGCTACCAAAACTAGTCTTAACCTCCTCCTCTCAGCCCAGGCTGAGAAGGAATTGACCTGGTCTAAACGGAAATTTTACGAAAAAGCTAACAAGCCTGACACACTACTTGCCAACAAGCTAAAAAACAAGCTTCCAAAATATCACATTCACGCAATTCGAAAGCAAAATGGGGACCTTACCTCCATCCCTGCGAACATAGCAGGGGAATTTAAAAAATATTATGAAATATTATACAACGGAGATAAGGTACCCCATAATCCAAAAACAAAGGAGGATCTACGGACCTTCTTAAAAGAGGCACATTTACCCATTTTGAAGAGATGTGAAAGGGAAGCACTCCAGTCGGACATCACGATGGAGGAACTCTCTGGGGTTATCAAAGCACTAAAACCGGCTAAAGCCCCAGGGCCAGATGGCTTTTCGAATTTATACTACAAGAAATATTTAAAAAAACTAGCCCCCCATATGTTAAAGCTATTTAATGAAATCTTAGCAGGGGCCTCATTCCCAGCACAAATGCTCCAAGCCTCAATATCGGTGATCCATAAACCCGGTAAGGACCCGGCAGACTGCAAGAGCTACCGGCCCATTTCACTGATTAACTCGGACCTTAAAATATACTCGAAACTTATAGCCAACAGGGTGGGTAGCGTCCTTCCCGGGTTGATACACACGGATCAAGTAGGGTTTATCGGAGGTAGACAAGCGGCAGATAACACCAGGAGAATTATAGACTTGATTGATCTGGCTCAAAAAGAAAAAATACAATCCATGGTGTTAAGTCTGGACGCTGAGAAAGCCTTCGATAGAATAGACTGGCCCTACCTTTCGGAAACATTGAGAGCATTTGGCTTTGAGGGACGCCTCCTGCAAGCCATCCTGGCGTTGTATAAAAATCCAACAGCAAGAGTGAGATATCAAGGCTTCCCCTCAGAACAGTTTGAAATCAAAAGCGGAACACGTCAAGGATGTCCGCTGTCGCCGTTACTGTTCGCCTTATGTATAGAGCCTCTGGCGGCACACATTAGACTTAACCCAGATATCTCTGGTATCCCAGTGGGAGACCAAATGCACAAAGCCGCGCTTTATGCGGACGATGTCATTCTCACAATAACCAAACCTCTCACATCTCTCCCAAATATATTCGACATATTGGGCAAATTTAACCAAATCTCGGGATTCAAGATCAATCAGTCTAAATCGGAAGCCCTCAATATTAATTTACCAAAAGAAGTCGAAAAACTGATTGACCTCAATTTTCAGTTTAAATGGCAACCCTCTGCGATCAAATATTTAGGGGTGTATCTCACACGGGATTATAAAACTTTGTATAAAGCAAATTTCCCCAAGATCATAAAGACACTGGGAGAGGATCTCCGAACCTGGATGAAGGGGAACATCTCTTGGATTGGGAGGATACATAGCGTGAAAATGAATCTCCTCCCAAAGATGCTATATCTCTTCCAGAGTCTCCCTATCCCATTGGTACAGGCGGACATCCTCTCCCTCCAGTCAAAAATTATGAAATTTATTTGGAATGGGAAAAACCCACGAATTACTAAAGGGATTTTAAAACGTCCCACGCTTCGTGGAGGGTTAGCGGTGCCTTGCTTGCAGGCCTACTACAAAGCAGCCCAATTAGGGCAGATTTTCCAATGGCACACAGACCCAAGCCTACGGAGATGGGTTGAGTTGGAAAAGATATGTTGTGCACCAATTGAAATCCGAAATTTAATCTGGCTACCCAAAGAAGGGGTACGCAAGATGCACATCCCGCTACAGACCATGGTCAATTCGTTAAAAGTCTGGGAGGCCACAAAGCTTAAATGTAACCTGACAACCAAAGCGTCAGTAATGACGCCAATATTGGGCAACCCCGATTTCGCTCCGGGCCTGAATAGCAAAAATTTCTTAATCTGGACTCAGAAGGGATTCTCCCGCCTAAAAGATCTGGAGGGCAAAAGGACCATACAATCATTTGAGCAAATTAAATCCTCTAAGAATATCCCAAACAGCGAATTTTTTAGGTACCTCCAGCTCAGAGATTTCTACAACAAAACGCCAGTAAGACCGGCACGAACAAATTTTGAGCAGCTGTGTTCTAGAGATACGGACACGAGGGGACTCACGTCTAGAATGTACAGGGAAGTGATCTGCCAGAAGTCGCCCAATGACAATAGACTGAGTTACATGAGACAGTGGGAATTTGACCTAGGAGAGACTTTAGAGGACGATGACTGGGACAGAATTATTCAGGCGGCGGCAAAAAGCTCAATCTGCACCACATTAAAGGAGAACACATATAAAGTCCTAATGAGGTGGTACTACACTCCGACGCGCTTAGCGAAATTTGTAAAGGGCTACTCTCCTCTCTGCCCTAAACAGTGTGGGGAGGCAGCAGATCTCCGACATATGCTGTGGTCTTGCACGAAGGTGGCCCCTATTTGGGAACAAATCAGAGATTGGATTCAGCGGATTCTCGATTTGGAGATCCCCCTCGACCCGTGGCTGTTCCTGCTGGGCAGACGGATCGAGGGTCTGTCAAATGCGTCGCATAAATTGATCGCGCATTTTGCCACTGCCACGAGGTGTGAGATCGCAGCATTATGGAAACAGCAGGAGGTACCAATTATCCCTAAGATCAAAAATAGAATTTGGTATGTCTGCCGGATGGAACAATTAACGAGTCTAGTTAATGACACCGGCACAAATTTTCTAAAAGTCTGGGATCCATGGTTGACCCAGGCAGACATCCCAGGAGTGGATGCCGCCTCAATTCTGCATTAATTAAACTAGGTGCGTTCTCCTTTATGGGCAGACAAGACAACACGACTTAGAGACGCACAGCTAGCAGACCCCTCGGTTGCCATAGAATTGGGAAAAAGCAATGATCAGGAGGAATCCTCGGAAGGACCTGTCCCGACTCAATCTCTCAGCAAGGGCCGACAATACTGAAAAGGAGCTACGGTATCGGCATCCCTACTCCGGAGCCCGGCTACCCACTATCTCCCCCCTCACCTCCCCTCCCCCACCCCTACCCTCTCACCCTGTCCCCTTGTCATGTTCGTCTGGTCCTGTCTGTAAACCGTTAAGTCTGTTCGTCTTCTAGGCGTTTCTTTATATGTTTGACAAATATGGAAATGTAATAATGGGCTGTGGTACATTGGTTGTATCTGTATTTTCCAATAAAAAATTTGAAGTTTAAAAAAAAAAAAAAAGGCAAACATTATCCGATTTCAAAACTTTGTAACTATATGACAGGTATATGTTTATAGGGGTCCATATCAAAATGGTTTTGAAGCAGAAGGTGACACTGTGTGCTCATTTACACATCTTTTCACAGAATGCCTAACTGCAGTGGAAGCACTGTATGCTAGGAGATAATGGTGGAAAGCAGGGTTGCAGACCTGTCTAAGACGTAAATGTGCTCATAAGTGATATTTTCATGTATTGCTATCTTCAAAGCACATTTTGCATGTCTCTATTTAAACTGTATATTAATCATTTTTATATCACCCATACTAGGCAAAACTACTGTAGATTTTCTATCATAAATACACATTGATTCAAACCAGTAGATAATTATATCTACCAAAGTTTCTATCTTTTAAAATATTAGCATAGCTAATTGAATAATTTATTTTTTACTTTTACAATCTTAAAATAAGGATGCTTTACATTTCCTTATAGCAAATATTTTGTTTGTTTCTTTGTCAGCAGTCCTTATATACAAACATTGTAGTGTTGACCTCCAAAACATTGTAGCATCACAAAAGCACACCATCTTTTTAATGACTATAACATTTTGTATAGAAATGTAAATTGTCAAATGTACGCATTTTTTAATTCTTAAAATATATTGCATGGGGGTGTGCGCGTGACGTCATCGCAGATGCACATTTGCCAAGATAGCTCCGTGCACTCTGCCTATATAATATAATGTAGCCATATGTAAAAATAGTGTACTGCTCTTTTCTCATGCTGGCAGTAAGCCTGGTAAGTATGGAGGTTTGCCCTCACAACCTGGTGAGATGTCATATGTAACCAGGGAAGTGACCACATGCTTTGTGTCCACTGTTAGTGACACAGAGGTGTGTCTGTTTTCTGAGCCTATATAAGACACAGAACTGCCTAAAGTTAGTGTGTTCTGTAGGAGTGATGTTCTAGTTGAAGGTGAAGTGTCTGCAGCAGTTCAAAGCTGTCAGATTTAAGTGCTATCTGACTACACACTGTGTTTAAGGACCTGAGACAGATGGTGATCTCCCTTAGGGGAGAGGTGAGCCAACTCTATTGAGAGAGGAGGAACCTTCTGAAGGGGGACCTCAACAAGATGAGCGGCTGAGCACGACCGCGATGAGGGGCAGTCTGCCTACAAAGATGCCAATAAAGATGTCCTTGTTCACTACATCCCTTCTGTGTGAGTGTGGAGTCATTCTGCAGAAGGAGGTACCACAGAGGAGTTCCCCATCAGATACATCCCCTGCGGCCACAGAGATCCTGATGGGGTGGAGGCGCTGCATCGTATGTGAGTAGGACTCAGAGACACTACCTCAGACGCCTGTCATGGTGATATTCCCCATACCAACCAAGCGGGAGACTCATGAGTCCTGTAAGCCAGCAGGTGCACCACAACATACACATCCATGTAATTGGGGGCTTTCCATACATATGGGTCAGAATAGGCAGGGCCCAGGGAAAACACCGTTACAGTTGGAGGCGCTGCCGAGATATATCTGTATCAACAGGACAGGCTTTTGCTGGGCACACTAGGAAACAGGGAGAGTGTATGCTGCCAGTCAGTGCTGTGGGACGGAGCCTAGGGGTAGTCAGGAGTGTGATGGAATTGTCAGCTCGCAAAGGACAACCTAGGATCCTGAGAGGAGTACAGTGGGTCTGGAGCCAGGGCTATAGCTGTCCTAGTCACCTTGAGGCAGCTAGTCGTAGGATGCCTGAAGGGATAGCCTGGTTAACATGGGTGAGGAATTCTGGAGAGGATCTGCGTTAGTGGTGGCCAACAGTAGATAAACGCCCTAGTACTGCATGGGAGAAGCCAGAGTACTCTAGCCAGGAGCCAGGACACTTACCGAAGAGCACAGACTGGAGGAAGGTAGACACAGCATACACTGAGAGAGTAAGCCTAGCCTGAGGTAGTGAAACATGAGTCAAACGTACATTAGATACACGTAGGTGGTGCATCGTGGCATTCTTTATTGCATCGAAATGGCAGCTGCCCCGCAGAGAGGAGCACCATGTGTGATAATAGAAATTACAGAGTAAAGATGGCGACCGCCAGTAGAGAAGCTCTGCGCGGTGCGGAGAGTCCAAGGTGGCGGACCGCGGCTGAGGGAGGGAGCGCACGTGGTGTGTATGCCACAGAAGAGAGCGCTGCAGAAGGAGGAACTTTTGCAAGTCTGTTGTGGAGTGCAGCCAAGGCGGTGGTCGTGCCGTTTTTGTCCTGCCTAGGATCCCGGGGTGCTACCCTGGAGGACAGTATTGAGGACATTATGCTTATGTGTGGTGTGGATGGAGAACCTGATTGCCAGACGGTGATCCCTATACAAAGATCTACCTCAGTTGCTATTGTGAATGGCTGTGCAAACCAAGATTGCGGTTCCCACTTCCCTGGGAGACCGCGTGGGCCGAGAGCAGAGAATTCTGCAAATGCTAAAGTTGCATAGAGTTGGCCAGGATTGGCGCCAAAAAGAGAACCCCACCATGCTGGGGGGTATGGCGCGAAAGCTGTGGCCGCGCCCTCCTGGACTCTGACAGACTCAGAGCCAGTGCTGGGTCACCCAGTGAATCTGTGGCACCCTCCCCTAATATCCACAAGGGGGAGGGGTCTCTAATTTTGCCAAATGAGAATGGAGCTAGCCGAGGGAGGAGATAAAGGAACGACCCCTGCCCTTCAGTTGCGAGGAGCTGGTGAACAGGCAAGACCACTGTGTAAAGTGTCCCCTGTAACCAGCGCTACAAGCGAGAAAGAAATGGACATTTCAGCTCACCCCTACTCGTTACCAGGAGGCTTCCTGGTGACACCAAGACGATATGATGCCTGTGTATGCAGTGCCGATTGCCAGGTGGAGAAGCCAGTACCATGGCAAGGTGTCCCCAATATGGCATCCATTATCTGTGGGCCGTGCAGCCCTTTGTGCCGGGGTATACCGCGGAGGCAGGCGGAGAAACAGCCAAGCTGACGGCTGAAGCCTCGCCCAAAGTCAAGGAAGAGCAAGCTGATCCCGGAGAATGGGGATCGCTGTTGATGATAGCCACGGAGCAGAAAGAAACTGGGGCCTGCAATCGCGGCGAGAACAAGGAATCTCGCTGGCGGTCCCCTGCGGAGGTACTGCTACCCGTGTCTGAGGCTGCTTCGTCGGACGACGGACAAGCCAGCCTGACATCAGTGGTGATGCGCCTACCGGCGGGCCACTACAGCGGTGGGGGACAAGAACCAGCACTTACCTGCGAAGCAGCGGAGCTGAGTCCCGAGGTGCCGAGATCACCTGTGTGGAGACAACCGGAGCGGCCGTGGGGACTTCCAACGAGGAAGGTGGAGACGACACCATGCTGAGCCGAAGCAGCGGTGAGACACACCCTTACCCTCCACAGGCACCGATGGCGGTGACGGCGAAGGAACGCCCAGCCAAGGCCCAAGCGGAGCGGCAAGAAGAACCTTCACTTCCGGTGGCAGATGTCGTTGTGGAGGAAGAGGTTTCGGTGGGGAACCCAACCCAAGATGGCGACGCGGAGTCCCGCGAGATTGATGACATCACTTCCGGCGGACACTGCGGAACCGGATGGAAGATGGCCGCGCCCTCGCGACTGCCGTGCTGCACCAGGTCGCCTGGAACTGGGAAGGGCAAGAGCTGGCAGGCTATGCGGAAGCCTGGAAATCAAGAGACTGGTGAGCCCGAACCACAACCTGCTGGTACCGGCCGAGGTATAGTGAAGCTGCGGGTCACTGTACCGCATCGACCGATAGCCCTCCTAAATGCTTTGCCCCTGGCCACTGCCCAATGCCCTGTCCCTCTCACCTCATTATCTGGGTCCTAGTCGAGCCAAGGGTTGTCTGGGGAGTCACGGGAAACTTCTGATGAACGGACTGGGTCGAATTTGGACTGGGGGATTGTTTCAAATCTGATGAGGGATCGGGGAGAGAAATGTTTTTGCGCAAAATGTCATTATGTACTAGCGATAATAATAGTACTGTTAATGTAAGGTGTAGGCCTAAGCGCCTTGGATCCAATTCTAGGTCCACAGGGACATCCGGAATTTCTTCAGGGGGAGAACCCGAAGAGAGTGAGCATACTGTAGCGGTAGCAGAGAGGGTAAAGGAGAAGGAAACCAGGTGGTGGGCGCCCATGTTTGAGGGGTATGAGGCCTGGTTGGACCGTACACGGTTCATACTGAAGAGGGGTGGCATAGTGGACCACTGGTGGGACATAGGTGAGTTCTCTGAAGAGGAGCGCTTTGAAGAGCTCCGCAAATGGTGGTATGATATACAGAAGGGGGTAGTTACTCCCCGAGGGTCATCTATATTCCGTGACCTAGTCGAGCCCGATGAGCCGTTGTCATGGGTACTGCCAGGCAGGGCAGGCAATAAGAAATTAATATGAACTAGCAGGGCTGAAAGAGCCATTGTAACCAAGTACATAAAATCACATGGCCTAGAGTACTCCTACGTGTCTGAACCCTTAATGCAAGAGATTGAGGATAATAGGGACGTGTGGTTGAGGGAGACTGTGGAAGAATACATCATGGGCAAATCAGGTGGCTATTCAGGTTTTAAAACTGAGGAGCGAATCTCCCATCTTATGGAGTGTTGGGCACAACATTTTCATGAATAGGATGGAGTACCGGCCAGAAAATGGGCCGCCTAGAGCATACAGTGTGACTGTAAAAGATGCCAATGGTAGGGAGGTACAGAAACCAGACCCTAAGCACTATTATTAATGTGGATTCTCCTTAGGAGCAGTGCAGTCTGCAGGTCAGAATGTACAGTGTGCAATTATGTTTTGTAGAAACTTTGATGTGTGAAATATTGTACTACCGTGATAAATATGTGTTCTACTGTGTGTTGCAGTGCTACCTGGAAGAAGGTTCCATAAATTTAGATCCCAGCCGGGTCATTGGGTTTCACCAGGGGGAGAATGTAGCCACATGTAAAAATGGTGTACAGCTCTTTTCTCATGCTGGCAGTAAGACTGACAGACCGACAAAGAGGACTGCGCCCGGTAACAGCGATACTTCAGGAAAAAGGGATTTGAAACCAATACGGGACTTCCCGTTCCATCTTGTAGTCAATCATGTGTGTAAACAGATCTCTCTCCGGTATCCTGAGGAATCTGCTCTTTTTCTATCGACTTTAAATCTGGCCCCCAGTGATAGATCAGACTGGCAACGAGGAGCTCGTGGTGAGAATACGGAGCATGATCGATCGATTGTGTAGTGCGCTTAACTTTGGGACAATAAGCCACCATGGCAATATGTGGACTATGGGGCCACCTTCAGTGGCTGGGAGTCCACTTGTTGTGTGGTGGCTTGCCTTTATTATCAGCAGGCTGGGGGCAGTGTGAGGGGGTATTCCTCCCCTGTTTGATGTCACCGGGGAGTCCCCAGGGAGTGTGGCTGACCGTCTGGTTTATGGTGAACGGCTTCCTTAGCGAACAATTCACCTGCCTCTGTCTACTATTCTCGCATGGGAGACTTCGTGGCCACGGGGAGGGGCCTCAACATGCTGCCTTCCTGGCTTTACTGAGGCTCTTGTTCCTGGGTTCGCTCTGACGTCACGGGTGTTGCACGGGGACATTGCGGGGGTTGCGCTCGGACAGACGTGCGGGTCATCTGATGCACGTGCCAGCACACACTCCAACTGTGACATCATGCGTGCCCCCATTTTGGCGCGAAATTCAAATTGGTAAGATTATTGTGGGCTTTCTGCACTGTAATGTATACTCCTTGTTAAAGGACATTGTGTCCGAAACGCGTAGGAGGCTGCACAGCCCCTTGGAGTGATGTTTATTTCTGAATACATTATTTTGCATTTTTACCACATGGCTCCCTGGCAGTGCGCTGCTTTTCTTTCTTTTTTCTGGTTACTGGATTTCTAAGTTTGCGGCTGAACATGCCATTAGACTTGTGGAGACTCAGGAGTGGGTAAGATTTATTTCAAGACTTCATTAAGAGTGTGTACTACTTCAGTAAAGATTTAGCTTTCTCTAATGAGATTCATTCAAGGTTGATTTCAATCACCCGGCGTGGCATCTTCAGGAGAATGCTGTTACATTACTGGCTTATCACTCGCATACCCACTCCAAAATAGAGTCTTACTCCAGAGTCACAAACTTAAGGACTATTGAAAAAAGATTGTTTATATTTCCTATTCATTAGAGCACCCTACATCTTATATCCAGATGGTTTTCAAACCTGAACTAAAAAAATTTATAGGAATTTTAGGGCCTTGTCTATTGGATCTATTTTATGATTTTCTCAGTGGAAAACAAATCCATGCACAGATGACAAAGGCCAATATAGGGGTGATCCCTAGAGTGAAAGGACCCTTTAAGTTGTGGTAGCTATAGGCCAAACTCACTGCTTAACATGGATTTGAAAATCTATAACAAAATTTTAGCCAACATGTTGAATCCAATAATCCCAAGACTAAATCACGATCAGGTGGAATTTGTAAGCGAACGACAGGCATCATACAACACAAGAAAAATTATTAATGTTATTGACCAGACACATAAGCCTAAACTGAAAGCTATACTGCTGAGCCTAGTCATGGAGAAAGTGTTTCATAGGATAAGTTGGGATTTCCTAGATAAAACACTAGAGGCACTTGGATTTTCTGTAGTTTTTTTAAAGAGAGTTTGTGCTCTATATCAGTCGCCAACAGCCACCCTGAAGATCCCAGGTGCGGAGGGTAACCTAATAACAATTACAAATGGGACTAGGTAAGGGTGCCCCCTTCCCCCCTTATTTTTGCTCTGACAATCAAGACTCTCGTGGCCACCATCAGAGCCTCCCCAAATATACAAGGGATTAAAATAAAGGATGACTGCAACATAATATCGCTGTTTGCAGATGATGTTATTCTTACTATCCAACTCATTGACATCTCTACTGAATCTGCATTCCACCCTTCGGGGGTTTGGCGTGCTCTCTGGGTAAAAAGTAAATATGGGAAAATCAGAAACTAACTGAAAAGGAGGTCGACTAGCTTAAACGACACTTTGAATATAAATGGACAACTAGGAGATTTGGCATATACAGTATCTGGTGGTATTGTCCAGTAATGCAGATGTACTGTCAGTTTATAAACTAAAAAAAGATGTGACTCACATCAAAATCCCGCTAGACCCAATTCTGATTATTCTGGCAAAATCTATGGAAGATTTGAATCATCATATACAAAAATTGATCCTGCATATTCTAACAGCGGCTAGATGCGCTGTAGCATTAGCGTGGAAAAAGACACTCCCACCTTCCAGAAGAGAGATTATTTGAAGGGTCAATGACATTCAATTAATAGAGGAATTTACCTAATTTCGGAATCACACCTCTAGGAATAGGGTCTGGGAGCCCTGAGATGCTGAATAGGAGTGTGCTCCCAGAGGGAGAGAGGCTATAGGAGTGCTAAACGTAAAATATGGTGTTTACCAAATGTTCTATGATATGTAAGGTGACTGTTGTTGTTTGTAAGAAATTTTATACAAAATGTTTGTCCCACCACCCCCTTTTTATTTTTTGTATCCTTCCCTTTCCCTTTTATGTGTGAAAATAATAATAATAAAATAAAAACTATGTTTCCAAAAGAAATACAGGAACGTTTCCTGGCTGCAGAACGGAGGTAATAACAATGAAAAATAACAGTACCTGATCAGAAAAAAACAATCTAATTAAAGGCTAAAGAATTTATTTCTTTGCTAATTCTGATGGGGATTTTTTTTTTGCTCTTTAAATACATTTTGCAGCTTCATGACATTGAAACATAATCCCCTAAAAATAAGTATTAAATATCACTCCGTAAGCAACATTATATTAAGTAGGTAAACGTATCCGCAGGCATTTTTGCTATGGAAAAGATTTAAGTAAAGTGGTTAAATTATGATCTGTAGCATGGAAGAGTTTTGACTGCAGATTTGCAGGTTTCTGTTAGCGTATTTGGGCTCTGATAACTCTGATAATGGGGTGGTTTATTGCTTTATAGCTTTAAAGTGAATGTGTTGGAGGAGCAGCTCAAAGTTGTGAGTCAATTTTGTTTTTAGACAACTTGGTGTAAGTGGCTTCCTCTAAAAAGATTAAATCACCTTAAAAAAAAAAATAGTACATATATATATATATATATATATATATATATATATATATAAAAAAAACAAGATATAAACAGCGCAAATTCCAAACACTTAGTTAGATGCAATTGCTATGACAACTACACCTGGCCAATCAGTCAAACAAGAGGTGTATACCTTAAAATCTGACCCTACTCAGATGCTGCCAATTAGGACTGCGGCTCCACACTTGCCGCAATGGATAATAAAGGGAAGAAACGACCTAGGCGCAAATAAGCCAGGGAAGAAACAAAGAGAAAAATATCATAGGGCAGTATGTCTGTAATTTTCAGATTAAGGGTGGTAAGATATGCACTTACACTTAATTCAGCAAATTAAAGCATTTAATCCTCAATGGGACTCAGGAACTCTGCCTCTGGTTGTCTTTGTGATTTCTGTGTGTCTCATACACTTCACTTGCACAGATTACTCCAGAAAGCTGCTGCAGAATCACCGTCCGTCTGCTGCTAGACGATACCTTTACAAGGGATGAAACTCACCGGGAGGGGGGTGAGGGGGGTGGGGAGTGGAAAGGGACAATAGAACAAGGAATAGTGTAAAACCTTTTATTAAAATCTATCTAAAAAATAACAAACAGTATTCCACTCACATGCTGTGAAATAACATCGGCAGTAATGCTAGCCCTGAGGAAGCCTAGTGGAAAACGCGTAGGGACAGTTTCGGACAGAGCAGTTTGAGACGCGTGTGGACAGGTCTTGTGTACCGGAGCAGAGGCAGCGCACTGACGTCATTGGAAGACGGGTCTCATGAGAGTCAGAGCCTGAGCACATGACGCGGAAGTGATCAGTACAGCAGCAGTGCAGAGAACCGGGAGAGAGAAAGATACGAGTGTGAGAGACTATTCAAACTCTCAACTGCCAGATTTTATTTCACAGCTGTGAGTGGAATACTGTTTGTATTTTTTTAGATAGATTTTAATAAAAGGTTTTACACTATTCCTTGTATATGTCCTTTCCACTCCCCCCCCTCTCCTTCCCCCCCCTCCGGTGAGTGAGTTTCATCCTTGTAAGGTATGTCTAGCAGCAGACGGACGGTGATTCTGCAGCAGCTTTCTGGAGTAATCTGTGCAAGTGAAGTGTATGAGACACACAGAAATCACAAAGACAACCAGAGGCAGAGTTCCTGGTCCCATTTGGATTAAATGCTTTAATTGCTGTGAATTAAGTGTAAGTGCATATCTTACCCCTAATCTGAAAAATACAGACATACTGCCCTATGATTTTTTCTCTTGTTTCTTTCCTGGCTTATTTGCGCCTCCTAGTCGTTTCTTCCCATATATAATATATAAATATATATATATATATATATATATATAATAAAATATAAGGTCTGGAAATAATTGGACACGTGTACAGGTTGCGGTTTGTTATTTCGGCTGTGTACCAAAATAAATTCAAGTAACGGTTAAATAATGAATATGGCCTTAAAGTGCAGTTTAATTTGAGGGTATTCTCATCCAAATTGGAGGAAGGTTTTAGGAATTACATCTCTTTAATATGTAGCCCCCTCTTTTTCAAGGGACCAAAAGTAATTGGGCAATTGACTCAAAAGCTGTTTCATGGACAGGTGTGGGCTATTCCTTTGTTATTTTATCATCAATTAAGCAGGTAAAAGGTTTGGAGTTTATTCCACTTGTGGCCTTCACATTTGGAAGCTGTTGCTGTGAAGCCACAATATGCGGTCAAAGGAGCTCTCAATGCAAGTGAAACAGGGCATCCATAGGCTGCAAAAAAAAAAGAAAATCCATCAGAGAGATAACAGGAACATTAGGAGTGGCCAAATCAACAGTTTGGTACATTCTGAGAAAAAAAGAACGCACTGGTGAGCTCTGCAATACAAAAAGGCCAGGACGTCCACGGAAGACAACAGTGGTGGATGATCGTAGGATAATTTCCATGGTAAAGAAAAACCCATTCACAACATCCAGCCAAGTGAAGAACACGCTCCAGGAGGTAGGCATATCATTATCCAAGTCTACCATAAAGAGAAGACTTCACGGGGGCAAATACAGAGGGTTCACCACAAGGTGCAAACCATTCATAAGCCTCAATAATAGAAAGCCAGATTAGACTTTGCCAAACAATATCTAAAAAAGCCAGCCCAGTTCTGGAACAGCATTCTTTGGACAGATGAAACTAAGATCAACCTGTACCAGAATGAGAGGAAGAAAAAGTATGGAGAAGGCTTGGAATGGCTCATGATCCGAAGCATAACACATCATCTGTAAAACACGGTGGAGGCTGTATGATGGCATGGGCATGCATGGCTTACAATGTCACTGGGTCACTAGTATTTATTGATGATGTGACAGAAGACAGAAGCAGCCAGACTAATTCTGAAGTGCATAGGGATATATTGTCTGCTCAGATTCAGCCAAATTCAGCGAAGCTGATTGGATGGTGCTTCACTTTACAGATGGACAATGACCCAAAACATACTGCGAAAGCAACTCAGGAGTTTTTTAAGGCAAAGAAGTGGAATATTCTGCAATGGCCGAGTCAATCCCCTGATCTCAACCCGATCAAGCATGCATTTCACTTGCTGAAGACAAAACTTAAAGCAGAAAGAACCACGAACAAACAACAACTGAAGACAGCTGCAGTAAAGGCCTGGCAAAGCATCACAAAGTGTGAGGGTTCACCATTCTGGCGGTTCTGTCCCCTTAACCCTCACCTCACCATCCGCAAATCCACATCTCCCACTGGAGCCGGGTTTTTCTGCGTAAAGAAAAAATATGGGACCTTGCGAGCTTGCATTGACTATCGGGGCCTCAACAAAATTACTTTCAAAAATCGCTATCCTCTTCCTCTCATATCCGAACTTTTTGATCGTCTTCAAGGAGCTAGAATCTTTTCCAAACTGGAAATACGGGGTGCGTATAACTTTATCAGAATTCATCAAGGCGACGTGGAAAACTGCATTCAATACCGGAGATGGACACTACGAGTACATGGTCATGCCTTTCGGCCTCTGTAATGCCCCAGCTGTGTTCCAAGATTTTGTCAATGAGATATTCAGGGATCTTCTTATCTCTTTTGTAATTGTTTATTTGGACAATATCCTGATCTTTTCTAAATCGGTGCAGGAACATGTAGGACACGTCAAACAAGTACTTCGTCTGCGAGAGAATCATTTATTCGCTAAACTCAAAGTGTCACTTCCATCAATTTTCTACAGTTTTCTTAGGATACAGTACATTATTTCGGATACCGGTCTTACGATGGATTCTGCCAATGCCCCAACCCACCACTCTCAAGGCTGTACAGTGCTTCCTGGGGTTTTCCAATTATTATCACAGATTCATCCAGAATTTCTCTTCTCTAGTAGCTCCCCTGACGGCACTTACCAAAAAAGGAGTAGATCTCTCGTCTCGGTCTTCTGCTGCAGTCAAGTCTTTTGATCACTTGAAAAAGATGTTCGTATCTGCCCCGGTTCTGGTTCATCCCGATCCTAAGCTCCCCTTTACCCTTGAGGTAGATGCATCCGACGTCGGCATGGGCACTGTGCTTTCTCAGAGGAAGGATCCTCAGGCCAAGTTGCATCCCTGTGCTTTTTTCTCCAATAGATTTTCTGCAGCTGAACGTAAATATGATATTGGTAATCGTGAACTCTTGACTATGAAACTTGCCTTGGAAGAATGGAGAAACCTTCATTTGGGATGCAAGAATAAAAAGGCGACTTACAAATTAAATGGGGATAAATTGGGGAAATCCTTGATGGAGAAGGATTTAGGAGTGCTTGTAGACAGCAGGCTTAGCAATAGTGCCCAAAGTCATTCAGTAGCTGCAAAGGCAAACAAGATCTTATCTTGCATCAAATGGGCAATGGATGGAAGGGAAGTAAACATAATTATGCCCCTTTACAAAGCATTAGTAAGACCACACTTTGAATATGGAGTATAATTTTGGGCACCAATCCTAAGAAAATACATTATGGAACTAGAGAGAGTGCAGAGAAGAGCCACCAAATTAATAAAGGGGATTGACAATCTAATTTATGAGGAGAGGCTAGCTAAATTAGATTTATTTACATTAGAAAAGAGGCGTCTAAGAGGGGATATGATAACTATATACAAATATATTCGGGGACAATACAAGGAGCTTTCAAAAGAACTATTCATCCCACGGGCAGTACAAAGGACTCAAGGCCATCCCTTAAGGTTGGAGGAAAGGAGATTTCACCAGCAACAAACGAAAGGGTTCTTTACAGTACGGGCAGTTAAAATGTGAAATTCATTACCCATGGAGACTGTGATGGCAGATACAATAGATTTGTTCAAAAAAAGGTTGGACATATTTTTAGATAGGAATGGTATACAGGGATATACCAAATAATCCAGGGATTAATCCAATTGACAATTCTTGGAGTCAGGAAGGAATTTATTTTTCCCCTTATGAGATATCATTGGATGATATGACTCTGTTTTTTTTTTGTTTTCCTTCCTCTGGATCAATCAGTAAGTATAGATATAGGATAAAGTATCTGTTGTCAAAATTTAGCATAGGTTGAACTTGATGGACGTACGTCTTTTTTCAACCTCATCTACTATTTAACTATGTAACTCATAGTGTAGTAATTAAAATAAAAAAATATATAAAATAGAAGGAACAAAGGTGCCTATAACGATTCGTACGGATCACAAGAATTTGTTGTACATACAGGGAGCTCGTCGCCTAGAAGCTCGCTAAGCCAGATGTTCACTCTTCTTTTCAAGGTTCAACTTTGTTATCTCCTACCTTCCCGGGAAGAAAAACGGGTAGCTTATTGTCTGTCCTTACCTCCATCCATGAGAATTCCTTTGGTCATTCATGTGTTGCTACTTAAACCAATGATCCAGAACACACAATCAGTCCCCGTTCTACTCACCACCTCCTTGTGGGTACAGGGTCAGCCCGAATACGAAATTCAATCTACAGTATCTTACATTCCAAACTTTCTAGAGGCTCTTTGTACTATCTCATTCACTGGAAGGGTTCCAGTCCAGAAGAGAGGTCTTGGGTTCGCAGTCATCAGGAACATGCAGCATGAATGGTCAGGAGATTTCATCTAAATTTTCCAGAGAAGCCTTCATGGAGTTGCCCTGAGGTCGCTCCTAGAGGAGGGGGGATACTTTGAGGGTTTTCCATTTTGGTGGTTCTGTCCCCTTAACCTTCACCTGTCCGTCAGGATCCAGTGGTATTCATGAAGGACATTTCAATGGTGGTACTTATGCGCGGCACGCGGGCAGTGTGTGGGCTCCGTCGGTCTCCGACCTTTTGTCTGAAAAACCATTGTCACATGGAGCCCATATAAGCTAATGCTCGCTGTTAACACAGCTTTAAAGCACAACATGGGAATCAAATGCAAAGCCAAAGAAACCATTCACAGACATGTTTCAGCCTTAATGGGTATCATCAGTGTGAAGTTTTTTGTACTGCTGGCTTTGCACCTTTGCAAAAGGTGACACATTGTGTGCTCATTTGCATGTCAGTTCCCAGAATCCCTTGCTGCAGTGGAAGCACTGTATGCTGGTAATAATGGTGAAAGGCAGGGTTGCAGACCTACCTAAGACATGTGAATGTGCTCACAATTGATCTTTTTATTTTCTATATGCAATACGGTGGATGTTTCTTGTTGCCTTTTTTAACCCACCATTACTTAAAACGTGATGGTATATAGATAATGGCCAATTTAGAACCGTGGACAATGTCAAATAATTTTACGGAACCTAGTGTTTCTGTAGATGCTTCCAGCACCTATTACCAGGTATAGTCAAGACTTAAAGAAAAATGTGGTAACCAATGTCTTATTTCCCACTTTAAATAGAATAGACTGCTTAGGATGTGTTCAGATGGTCATTTAGAGTTGTTAACTTACTAAAACAGATTCTTCTACTTGGTATTTTTATAATGAAATCATGCTTTGGGGGAAATACAGTACAGACTAATGGTACAGTATTTAACACATATTTCATGACTGTGTTTTACTATACTGTATTCATTTTAAGCATACATGCAAGGTGCATTTAATTAGCAATGTTTTTGGTACTTTTATATTAATTACAATTTGTAAAAAAATAAGTATTTTTGTCATTTTCTATTTTAAAATATTTTAATTTGTTTTGCTTTAGTTATAATGATATAAAAGTCACAATGAATGTGCCTTTTGACATTGTGTCTGTTAATCAGTTTAATTAATAAATAAGCATAAATATACTGAACAAGTCACTATTTACTAACGTTAATTTAAAAAAATGCAAAAAGATGCTTACCTGTGGCTCTTCCAATAATGAAATACAAATGTGCAGCTAGCCAAGGGTATATGCCCATATTTATAACATTAAGCATAACACATAAAAAATGTGTTATATGTCATAAATGTTATTGTACTTGACATTCTCGTTGTGATTCATGCATTATTGTTTTAATTGCCTGAATCAAATTAATGTTTAAATCACCAAGAAATCAACACATTTGCACTTGAAAAGAATCTCCAGGCCCACATACGCTGTCTGTTTTCCCAATTAATATGAAACTGCAGCCCCTAATTGAAATCCTGCATTTATCTCATATTTGCATTACCCATAAGGTTTTTATGGGCTATTTCTGAATTTCTGTTCTGTGTATGCACGCAAACACACCAATGTTGGCTGCTATATCATGGATCCCTTTTATATTTTAATAGAGATACTTCTTTTCACATGAACATTGAATATAATCCCATTTACAGTCATTCCCTTTTAACGTAATGGGGATACTTTTTATTATATAATTTTCCATTTTGACCTTTATAATACCATGACAAGGTGTCTGAGTACTGTATGGTTTTATAATGCAACAATTCAGTGGAGATTGATTTGTGTTTCACCATTTATTCTGTGTGGTGCGCTTTCATTTTGTATCTATAATTGTGACATGTTTGCTGACTATTACATTTGTTACTTTAGAAATTGCCTTTTTATTTTTCTGGATAACTTGTGTCTAATGTTAAAGCACTCAATATAAGATTATAAAAAAGGCTCTTTCTAGTAGCACTTTGATTATGCTTTCATGTTTTCAACATTTTTCTTGTTACTGCTTAAATCATTGTACCAATTTTTGCTATTGCAACAAATTAACAAGCAACTGTATTTTTCAGTTGGTTTTTTTCCATGATGCTTGTTCAATATATTTTTTTTAAGTGACATCCAAAAACAAAGTTTATCAAACATATTACTTTTGGTAGTGTTTTGTCCCAAATAATCACCTAATATTCATACAAAACTCAATGACTGTATATAATTATATAAATGTGAAGTTTAATATTATATGTATAGAGGCATATTTAAATATACAAATCTCTAACTATAAATGCAAAGAAGATGAAGTAGACTATACAGGTATAGTATAATAATAAAATACAGGGATACCTTTAAGTGCATTAATGTTAAGTTTAGAAACAAGGAAATCATACCACTAACCCTTTAAGTTCCCGAATGTCAAATACGTTTTGCTTGTTTAATGGGTAGCTCTCAATGAACTGAGATCATGATTGGGCCTGCTATTCCATTCCCAACATCAGAGGGGGATCAGTCCATTTAATAAAGGCACCCAACATGGGGAAGAGTCGAAAAAAGCAGCCCGCCAAGCCCCTTCCTATGCCAAGCTCACTCACGCTCAGAAAATCACTGCAGAGCCTTCTACCGCCTGCTCAACAACTTGCGGCAAATTCAGCCCACCCGCCTTCCACTCAACAGCTCACAGCGACACCCCTCCCCCACGCAGATGTTCAACACTTAACAACAAACCAGGGCCCAGGTTAAGACTTCAGTTCAGATTTAAATTAATACAGAATGATGTGTATTTTTTATTTATAACTAGTATTAGTAAATTATTAGTGTAATATTATTTATAATAGCAATACTGTGGAAATAATGCATTTTGCTGATCTGTATAATATACTGTGATAACCTAATATAACCCGCAACTTTATTCTGACCTAACATTATAAATAGTCTTGGTGGTCAATTTTGACACACATTTGATTTAGTGGAGCAAATAAATATTATATTTTAGTACATACTGTAATGGACCAGTGGTCCATGCCGGCTGTGCAGCTTCTGGCAGACTTGCAACAGATGCTCCAACAAGGAAATGGTAAAAGCCTGTGCAGCTGCAGCGGGTGAGGTCAGAAGCACAGCAACAAGAACATTTACAATGGTGTATACAGGCAGTTATGGAAGGATCATGGCAAAGGGAGAAGGCTGAGCTGCAGCTGATGTGAATAATGGAAAGCCTCAGAAGAGAGAAGCAGGACCTTGATGAACCTTGGAGCTGTTGGGAAGGCCAGATCCTTCCCATTTCCACCAACTGAGAGAAGGAAAGGCTTAAAATACATGGATCTGGAGGAAAATCATCTCCTCAAGGTTGATGTTACAGTTAGGGTGGCAGTTAGTATTTAGACAAATATAAGTCCAAATGTAGGGACATAAATGGGAAACAGACAAGGCCTAGTAGTTAGGGACTGCAATAGTATACTGAGTATAGCATATATGGCTATCCAGTTAGGTTTTCCTCCCATTGACTAATTAGCTCATTCAGGAGGTGGACATACCTACAGATGCAGCTGCCATAATTTTATGAAATCCTACGGTTTATACCTCGAATACCCATGTGATGCGCGCAATTTCTTCCAACCGTACCACCTTAAGACGCGTGTTTACTTGGGTTTGTATCGGGTTCAGAAAATTGCATTTTAGCGCGGTATGCAATACCGTCAAGAAACTCAAGTGGGCGATCGCGAGTTGTTGTCTTAAAAATCTAATAGCAATTCAACCTGTCTTTTATTGCCATACAGTTCTGCAACTGTCTGTGTGTGTAATTGTAATCTGTCGATTAACGTTATGAGTTCATACTATATGGTGTACATGAGAAAGAAGTATTTTGTACGAATTAAGTGTTGTATTTGTACAGGATAATGAAGGGAAAAGGAGTAATACAAAAATACAACGTCGCTTCTTCTTCCGAATGTTAAATATTTTTTTCGCTCATGCATGTACAGTTTGTCTCAGCTAAGAAACCCCAAAAATAAAAATGTATATCTTTTATTCTATATGTATTATTTATTAATCAATACTTTCAACTTTTGCTACTGTAGGCTTGCTCTTCTTTTCATACTCTTTTTATTTTATGCGCATGTATGTATGTTACATTGGAACCTTGTTGAAACGCGTAATATTCCGGATTACCCCAAAAAAGGAAAGGAACAAATATAGTGTA
Source organism: Ascaphus truei (assembly GCA_036426205.1). Lineage (NCBI taxonomy): Eukaryota > Metazoa > Chordata > Amphibia > Anura > Ascaphidae > Ascaphus > Ascaphus truei. The sequence goes on from CM071571.1 coordinate 156,021,827, forward strand.
CTACTGTAGTACAGTTTTGATAGAATTGAAGTCTTGGCTCTTAAAGAATGCCTACTTACAGTGTAGTCAGATAATTGATTACTGCTCCTGACGAAGCTGACAAGCGCAGCGAAATGCGTAGAGCCACTGGTGCTGAGACGCTGAGAGGCTGTGCCAGGAGGACCTGCCGATCCAAGATTGTCTCCCTCTCTCTGATCCGTGAGACCGGACATGACATAGATCCGACCGGAAGTGACACGAGACGCGGAAGCGGAGAACCACAAACCAACGTGGGGAGAGATTCCAAGCGTCCGGGAAGCGGCGTGAACCTTCACCTCCACAGCGCAAGACATCCTTGGGCGCCCAACATCATTTATGTGTCCATTATATTTGTACACAATGTGAGTACATATATTGTTCTGCTTATTTTAAGATAAATACTTTTATTGGTCTGCACAATTGGTCTTTTCCTTTTTCTGTTTTCCTGAGATCTGTCATCTACACTACATCCCGATTGAGCTATCCAGAGACTATTACTCACCGCATATATTATCTGACTACACTGTAAGAAGGCATCGGTAAGAGCCAAGACTTCAATTCTATCAAGATTGTACGACAGTAGTATACTATATTTGTTCCTTTACTTTTTTTGGGGTAATCCGGAATATTTTGCTCCCTTTGAATCCTGGACAACTCTGCATTCTTAATGGGAACCTAAACCATTCCCATCTGAGGTTGAGATATTATCCACTACTTTACACTTATTTGTTATTTCACATACTCACTATTTTGAGCACAAAGATTATTTTTTGATTTCAGTCTATTTTCACTTTGATTCATTAGCACTACTGATGTTTCACAATATCTATAAGTGTGTATAAGTGCTGTCCAAGTCACTTGTGTATCTATACGGTTAGAACAAATGTAGCCAGCTTCCTTGTTCTCGGTAGCGAGGACATTTTTAAAAGTACATTTGGCAAACCTGACTTATACTGTGTCTTTAGCCACAACAAAGAAGGTGTCTGATACTTTTGTGATTCTGTACCTTGAAGTTTCAGTAAGTGTTTTTGATAAGCTTAATGCAAAACCTAAAGCATATACTGTATTCTGTATACTAGGTAAGAACATTTCCTTATGCAGTACACTTCTTTTGAACATTTGGAATGTCTGAATTACTGTATTACTTTTTTGAAGAAAAAGAATTTTATTTGTCATATCAGTAGTAAAATTGCTAAGAAAATTGAATGCCAAGAACCATTTTATTTCTAAGGGAGGATTTAAGTTTTTTCATTTGCACATGGCCCTAAGCATTTATTTCGTCCTTTTGAAGGGGAAGAATCATTGCAATGTAACCATAATGGATGAGTTGTATTAAATCTTCAAATTTCTTTTACAGTCGTTGTTACAAGCTTATATGTAGGTCGTCCCATTTTTAGAGTTCATTATAATCTTTGTCGGGAAGAATGCAATAGAGGAATGTTAATGTATTCCCTTTTCTTTCTATAATACCTGGCAGTTCTACATATCTGACCTTTTAAGCACACTGCCGCTTGATTGGTTAGTTTCATTTCTGTTCAGTGTGAGAATTACTGTGTGAAGGAAGAAAAATACGCAATGAGTCCCAAACTCTGGAAAAGGTCAGGATAGTAGATCATATTATTATGTTTAATAAAATGTATTAAGCTTAGAAATTGAAAATCATTTCTCTAATAACATTGATTTGTAGTAGCATTGGAATATACTGTAGATTTACATTCAGTAAAAAAACGACAATGTTTATTTTGAGGATTTACTGTATTTTTGTATTTCCTGATACACGATTGATCATTTCTTAATGTCCCACACTGTAACTCTATGACTGTTGTATTCATTCTTTATAAATTAGTTGACCAAAGATTAAATAGCTTATTTAAATAAGTAGAAAGGCTGAAAAAAGGAGCACTGCAACGAAGAGAACTGGAGGCCAATTGAAAAAATAACAAAAAGTTTATTGAGGCATGAAGCCTAAATTAAAAAAGTAAGAAACCTCTGCTTTCTTACTTTTTTAATTTAGACTTCATGCCTCAATAAAGTTTCTGTTATTTTTTCAATTGGCCTCTAGTTCTCTTCGTTGCAGTGCTCCTTTTTTCAGCTTTTCTACTTCAACTTCATCTACACCAGGAAGCACACTGCGGGATGTCGGAACCCCGGGCATGGGGCTCGTGAGTACTACAATATTGACTGTCTTTACCGTGGATGATTGCTGCAATCTTTGGGATTGTTTATTACACTAGGGGTCACTTACTTGATATTGCTGTTGGTTTCTAATTGTGACTATCAGCTTTGCTGGGGTTAATGGTTGTACCCTATCACTGTGTTTCAGTACACTATCGCTAGCAGCTACGGTTTACTCACATTTTCCTGTCACTCCGCTTCAAAGGTTTACAATAGTGTCTCTCACCTTGATATGTCCAGTGTTTGTAGCACCTTTCAATAAGGTTGTTCCTCTCTTTGTTATTTAAACAAGTACACCAAAAATAAGAATAATGGGTCAGACAAAATGGTTAATCAAGCCCAGAAATCTTTATCTAATAGGCTACTTGAAGCTTCCATGTGATTAAGAACAACGCAAACTTTTCATTGACACTGCTAGACATACTTTCTATGTACTAGTAGTACTCGAAGGAAACTTTAAAAACATACATGTAAAAAGAATATGGAAAATATATTCAACTTTAGGATCAATGGCTTGAATCAAAATGATGATTTAATGAGAACAGAAAACAAAAGTATATCAGTTTTCTGAGAAGGTATACACCTAACAGATTAATGCATCTTCACATCTCTGCTATTTACCTTTCTCTGATACTTACAGTAAATGCTTAGCTCCTACAATGTATGCTTTCCTCTAATCGTTCTACTTGAAGACTCCCTGCAGAGTTATCTCCATGCATACAGTACTTATGATATTTGAATACAGTATATGCATCCTTCACAGTATGTTGCTACAGTACACCTGAAGTGAAGACTGGTAAGGTTCTGAAAGACACCTTAATAAAGAGCAGCATGCCCGAAATGTGTAGGTGTGCATTTTACCTCGTTGGGTGTCTTGTATGATCCAACAAAGCTTTCATATTTTTCTGCAAGGGAGCCCCTCTGGATCCTTTATTTGCTGTATGGTAGTGCTCTGCTTTTCTCTACTTGCTTCTGAAAGCTCTGTGCACTATAATTTAATATCTAAAGAATTATCACGTCATCAGCATAGATGTGTTGGTGAAAGTCAAATCACTGTAATAATTTTCCCAGGGAAGGGGTGTAAAGAAAAAAGAGAAGACGTCCTAGAAAAGCGTCTTGAAGAATATTGAGTGGAAGTGGAGAAGAGGAGGTGTCAGTAAAGGAAACATTAAAATAGGGGTCAGATTGATGTAAGAGATAACCTAAAGAGCATAGTACCAGAGTGGGAGCCAGGCATTAAAGCTATGCAAAAGTGAGAGATAGTCACAAGTGGATGATATATGATAGCAACATAGAGAGTGACAGAGGGAAGAAGAGACAAACAGTGTGAGCTTCAAGGGAAAAGAATGAGGAGGAAGGGAAAGGATATATGATTTTACTTGTAAGGATATCTTCTCCCCAACCATGTCTGCCACTATATTAGGGAGTACAGCAGAAGGAGAGGCCATTATAAAACTGTTGGGTAGAGATGGGCAAATAATTCACCAACATTCAAATTCACTGTGAATATAATGTTTATTCGCAAGTGCAAATATACTCAGATGAATTAAAAAAAAATAATGACATTTGCATACTTTCATTCAAATATATGCATTGCTGCCAGCCATGAAACGCTTAGGGCCTTTGCTGTTGAATATGAGATAGAGGATCAAGAGGAGATTGGGAGAGGTCTGGTCTTCATTTCCAGGTGGCCATTACCAGAAGTGATGCCAACAGATGCTCGATCGCAGCTGACCCGTGGTTAGCAGGATTGCTGAGATTGCGATAAACCTTAAATTCGGGAGTCCCTGATTTTATGTTTTATTGGCTAAAAGAACTTATGTCTTGTAAGTTTTGAATCTAGAGGGCTTTTATTGTTGGATAAAATTACTTTTTGATACTGTAGATACCGTCTACACTATTTGTTGTGTATCTCTACCTCTCCTGAGATAACCATATCTAAGAGACCACTCAACACATCTTATACCACTTTGCCACTGATTGTAATGTGTCTGATTTAAACCATTCTATTATGAGTAGAACCATTGGAAGTTACTTCATTTTGAACTCATATTTTTCTCTGCAATACTGCTCTATGTCGCTTTTTTCTGTTTCTCCTTCGCTGCGGACCCTGCTCCCCATTTCTTTGGAAGATTGCAAATTAAGGAGACTATCGAGACAGTTTCTACTGGAAGGGTTTAGTGGAGGAGTGCATCCTTTATTTTTGTCACTTGAATTTGCACTGACAGGGCTGGCATATAGAACCCATACATTTATTTCACATTATGCATGTCTGTGTAATATTTGAAAAACGTTATTTATTTGTTTGTTTGCTATTGCCATACACATTTGGCATTTTGGGTTTCTGTTCACAGTGTTTTTTATTGTCTGTGGGAGTGTCACTCTAGGCGTTTTTGGGGGTTTAAGGGATATGTCACCACACAGCAAAAAAAAAAGAAGAACAGTTATTAGGAGAGGAGTTTTTGTGAGTTATTCAGAGGGTAGGTATGGTACAGTAAATGAGAAAAAGATTCAATTTATGGCTGCAAAAAGTCACACTGGAATATGGAGGAATTAAGGAAAATGTAGACATTGTAATAGTGGAGTGGGATGAGATGGGAGGTGTAAGGTATGCAGAAAAGGAAAGAAAACATAGAGAATGGAGAAGAGAACCGTAAGAGTGTAAATGTCTTTCTGTATATACAGTATAAGGAGTGATCAATTATAGTTCTAAAGTCAAATACTTGCTAGTACAAACTTCAAACCATTTGGCTGCCCTTCAGCTTCCACCTTGGGCAGTTTCCAGAGTGATTGAGGGGGGGGGGGGAACTAAATGGAAGGTAAATCTGAGCAAGAGATCATCTTAAACCACACATAGAGCAATACAACTGCTGGCTAGAAGGCTGACAATTTCAAGTTACGTGTGTCTTTGCTGAACTTATAAACCTTTTTCATGCTGGTCAACTGTTCCTGCACAGAAGAGGTGTAGATCATCGATGGCACATTTTCAGGTCTACTGCCTTAAGCAAGCCCAGGGTGTACTAGGAGAGAGGCAACAGATGGAAATAAAAAAAACCGATATGTAACACCCCTTGTGTATACAGTTATGTATGCATGCTGCCTCCTGGTGGATATAGGGAGTTAATCTACTGTGCATGCCACAGAGTCAAGTATATGATGGAAATATTGTTATACCAGTGACTGTGAACCTAGGGAAGGACTAACATGAATGGGTGTTAGGAAAGGATGTCACAGGAGGAAGAAAAAGAAGAGATACAGAGAGAGTTGAGCACATGAGCATGCATTGCTGCAGAGACCAAGAGAGAGAGAGAGTTCAAGAAGGTCCATCCTCTCCTAAAGAATGTACATTTTGTTTTTCTGTTGTGTTCAGTCTGTGCTTCAGATGCAGTAGCAGGGCTCGATCAATGGCAGGTCTGGCCACACATATACATGCGTCTTGTACAGGGCCATGTATATATATATATATATGTATATTACAAAGTAATTTGATATTGCAAAGCTGTATTTGACCAAGTTACCAGATACAGCTAGACTTGAGCTCTGTACTTTGTGAGAAGGACTGCCTCAGTGAGTAAAGATGTGAAAAGCAAATATATCAAACGTGGCGCTCAAAAATTATATCTATATATAAACAAGTGTAATAAATTGGGATACTTAATACAAACATAAATGGATGCTGCTTAACCCAGTGTGGGGTCGTTCTCTCGATCCCGTGGACAGTGAAGGGGTGAAGATCATCGGGAAGCGCAAAACCATGTAAAACAGAAGAAAATTCCTGATGGTGCAGTATTGTGATTATTGTGTGAATAAATATTCAAGGTGCAGTGTGCTAAATACTCACAAGTATAGGGTGAGTATTGTTCCCATAAAGGTATCTTTAAGTGACAGCCCGTCGGACCGTCAGACAGGTAAGTGGAGTGGTAAGTGCTGGAGACCTTAAACGAATAACATAAGAACGGACATAGTGCGGACTGTATAAAAAATCTCTATAAAAGTAAGTGTATGTACAATGCACTCACAAGGTTTAAAAAGAGTATAAGCGTTTAGATCACACAGATCGGATCTCAGCAAAGTAACAGCTGTTCTCTCAGTCCCCCCTCCGCCTCGGCGTGCGTGTCACTGGTGCGTCTCACCCAAACCGGAAACCGGAAGTGACGTCATCTGCTCTGGGGGACTCCGATCCTGTGGGAATCTTCACTCGTCAGCATCACTCTACGCGTTTCTCCGTATTGCGGTTTCTTCAGGAGTGTTATCTGACAGGTTCTAAGAGGCTAATATACGCTACGCTAGAGTTCCATTGGTTGAAAATTATATATGGTAATCACATCGCGTAATTGTAAAAGAAACTTGATTGGTTTACATACAATAGTTTTAAGACTCACATCAGACATATGTGGATCTTCCAAAAAAAGATTTTAATTCAAATACAATGATCTTTAAAACTTAGTAACATACATAGATAATATAAAATATAATTAAAATAAATTAACTATTTCAACACGATATATGGTTAACCCCTAAATAGAATAGGCTAATCAGACATCTCTAGAGATACAATATTACAGCGAATCTAGTGAAGAGAAGAAAAGGCACGTTAGAATCATTCACATAGAACGTGTATATTAGAACACCTGGGAAATATCAAACGCAAACTCAAAACCCATAGTGTTTCAAATCACTTTTTATTGACACATAATTCCAATCCTGCTAGCTTTTCATTTAAAGTCATTGAACAGGTCTTGCCCCCTTGGAGGGGGGGCAACAGAGATTTGAATTTAATTAAGAGGGAATCATTCTGGATGTTCGAGCTTAAAACCATTTCCCCTCAGGGTTTAAACCTAGAGTTCGACATTAAACCCTTCTTGTGAATGATTCTAACGCGCCTTTTCTTCTCTTCACTAGATTCGCTGCAATATTGTATCTCTAGAGATGTCTGATTAGCCTATTCTATTTAGGGGTTAACCATATATCGTGTTGAAATAGTTAATTTATTTTAATTATATTTTATATTATCTATGTATGTTACTAAGTTTTAAAGATCATTGTATTTGAATTAAAATCATTTTTTTGGAAGATCCACATATGTCTGATGTGAGTGATGCTGACGAGTGAAGTGATGCTGACGAGTGAGTGATGCTGACGAGTGAAGATTCCCACAGGATCGGAGTCCCCCAGAGCAGATGACGTCACTTCCGGTTTCCGGTTTGGGTGAGACGCACCAGTAACACGCACGCCGAGGCGGAGGGGGGACTGAGAGAACAGCTGTTACTTTGCTGAGATCCGATCTGTGTGATCTAAACGCTTATACTCTTTTTAAACCTTGTGAGTGCATTGTACATACACTTACTTTTATAGAGATTTTTTATACAGTCCGCACTATGTCCGTTCTTATGTTATTCGTTTAAGGTCTCCAGCACTTACCACTCCACTTACCTGTCTGACGGTCCGACGGGCTGTCACTTAAAGATACCTTTATGGGAACAATACTCACCTTATACTTGTGAGTATTTAGCACACTGCACCTTGAATATTTATTCACACAATAATCACAATACTGCACCATCAGGAATTTTCTTCTGTTTTACATGGTTTTGCGCTTCCCGGTGATCTTCACCCCTTCAGTGAGTAAAGACACTGACTGCTACTGAGTTTGAAGCAGGGGAACCTGGTTCAATTCCCGGTGTCGGCTCCTTGTGACCTTGGGCAAGTCCCTGTGCCTCAGGCACTATATTACAAAACATAGATTGTAAGCTCTACGGGCCAGGGACTGTGTTTGCAAAATGCCTCTGTAAAGCGCTACTGTATGTAAAAACGCTATGTAAAAACTAGCAGCGCTATACAAGAACCAACAATTATAATTATTATAAGTTGTTCTAGGGGCCAAGTCAGGCTGAGCTGGGTCTTGAGTCGGGTTAGGCTGAACTAGATTTGGGGTGAGGTGTGCAGGATCCAAGTTGGGCTGAGTTGAAGGTGAGATGAGGAGGGTTGGGTTCGAGGTGAGGTGAGCTGGGTGCGATGGTGATTGGAGTACAGGTACCTGCTGCAGAATCATCTTTCTGTGTGAATTTAAGTACAGTAATGCTGATATCACAAGGTGTTAATGTTGAATGGTTGGTAATTGGTTGTCTAGTTTACAAGGTGTAAAAAGGAGTATACCTGTAGCTTTACCAGTATAATACAACAAAGATGCAATCCACATTAATTAATAGTTCAGTACATTCTGAATAGCAGCCATGGACAAAGAAATTAGTATTAGAATAATCTGCATGTAGAAGAAAGGATTCTCAACAAGAGAATCCAATGGTGGCTATGGCAAAGGGGCATCCCGGTGACACCAGTTAACAGACAATGGTTCGTAAGACAGTCCATAGGGTCTAAAGTAAGTACTGCACTGTATACACCTTTTCTACACACAGCATTTATTTATTTATAAGTGTTTTAACAGGAAATAATACATTGAGAGTTACCTCTCATTTTCAAGTATGTTCTGGGCACAGAGTTATAATAAGAAAACATTGTTATATGTTATATTTACAGACATTTAATGTATGTCACGTGACACCAGGTTTATTGTACATCTTTTACCAGGATCATATATTGAGCAAAACAAGATAATGAAATAAATTGAGATTTATTCGCAGAAATAGGCATACACACAGTGGAACACAAAATACAGATGAAAATACATGTTTACTTTGGTGACTGGTATCAAAACTAGACTTTCCTAGCTGCTGTGCACTCGAGTTTTTCTTTGACCAGGACTTACTGTAGCTCCAAATGTCCTGGACCTAAAATTGGCTTGAAATCCCAACGCGACCACTACGTTCCTTTCTGAGAACTTGTTCACAAAAAGCTGGACTTAGAAAATTTTCCAGGAAGACATTTCTGATGCTGGTGCTCTGCTATTCGCGCAAGAGCACTTTCAAAAAGCCTGCCCGCACTTCTGGTGCTCAGAATCTCACCAGCGAATGGCATAGGGGTTTCTTATAGTATTTTGGAGTTCATTCACAAAATACTACAACCAATCAGAGCAATGCCGGTCTGGAAGCCGGGTAAGCGGGGAATTTGAATCTGCCAAGGGACATGCGCAAGTTTGCCACCTTAGTCCCTTGCTATTCAGATGCCACCCGCTGGGTCAGACTCCTCCAAATCTCGTGAGACAAATGGCAGCCCAGACAACTACCATTCATCCCAGGATGTGGGTACGTGAGTCTTTCCCTGTTACCCAAATGGTCTTCACACCCTTGGCATCCTCTGGTGGCTTTCATCTCCGATGTCCTGCAGACATTGGTCCTGAAATTCCCAGCTCATTTACCATCCACAACAGTACATTTTATACTAAACACAATGTTAATAAAAATAAATTTGAATATGTCCTAAGTCTCTGGGTATGGGGAATAGAATAGAACGTTGCACTTTATTTTCTTCTAGCCTATATTCCCCACACACTATTTCAGAGACTTGGATTGGACTCTAAGAGTCCCCTCACAAGCTCATCATTATGGTTGGAGTGCCCGTGAACCCCAATATACAGTATGTTCTGGGCTACCTGGGCATTACCTGAGTATCCCCCTTAACGTAGGGACTCCACATAGTTACAGGGACACTTTACATCCCTTTGTCCCATTTATCTTTCTGGACTGTGCTGAAGCAGGGAACCCTAGCAGTGAGTCACACAAGCATTTTCAAGGAGAGATATTGCTGGGACAATGTGCCTACATGTATCCGAGAACCAAGCTTGATCCTCAGGTACATTTTACGGGAACCGACAACTCTGGACCCCAACTACCTAGGCACATTCTAACAACAATTCCTCTGTAAAACACCCATTGAAACTAATACCATAGCAATCCCTGCTTGCTGGCATCCCTTGAGAGGCTAAAATATAAACATTCTTTATTATCGCACATTTACACATTATGCATGTACAATGGTTGGGATCAAGAGCTGACACTCTTGAACCCCAATACATGGATCAGAGGTAACAAAACGGGCTTAATTGAGAGCCTGCTTATCCCCTCACTGTCACAATGTACGTTATAGACAATAAGTGTCATTGTTGTATTTAACAGTGGCAGACAAAATTCAAATGTGAGAAAGCTGAGGTCTTGAAAGAAGTTCAATTGTAGGCAGCTTTGAGAGTTTCCAGTAGAGTCTTCCAGTAGTGAGGTGCAAGGTAACAGCAAGAGGAGTGACCAGATTCTTTGTTGAACCTTGGGACTGTGAATAGTTTTTTGGAGTCCGATCTCAGGTGATACAGATGCAACGGCCGTTATCTGACCATTTTTCTGAGCCGTTTTCATAAAGTCTGCTGTATTTCATGCCGGATTCACTCATTATTCTTCCATGAATGCTGCTGTGAACGCCTCCAATCACACCAATCTCACCTGTATTTACCGTTGTTGATTTCTTTGAAATACCTGGATTCTAATTTGGTTGGGTGCAGTTCTTCGCTTATCTGCCAGATGGCAAAACTGAATTCCCTTTGCACTATTTAGTACAGTTATGTACTGTTGTAAATTTGCAGGTTTTTAAAAACCAGATAAAAATAGAGTCTGCCACAGTGATCCATTGTAAATTGACCTTGGTCACTGAAGAAGCTGAAGACGTTATCAAATGTAGGCGTTTTCATAATTTAAGTATCTAATCACAATGTTGGGGACATTATTCTCAAGTGCAATGCCCGCATAATTGCTGAATTTACATATTTTCAAAACTCAACATCATGTCAATTCCTTGTACTAAACCGAACTGCAGTTATGCAATTCTAATATTTTCTGCAATTAATGCTGGAACAGATAGAAGGCGACTTTAGCAGAGATATATCATCATATCATTGAGAACTATGATTTTTGTAAATTTTCACTCAACAATTGTGGGGGGAAGCATCTGATAAGGAAAACTTTAACTGAGGATTGCTTTTTTTGCACAGCCCCTCCTCATGGAGTTAGCAGGGGTTATTGGTCTGTGCTCCCAGCTTTTGCCAGTATGTTTGCTCATAGCAAATTCAAAAGGAGAAAGGTCGGGTTTAATCCATTTAAGATTCGTATTTCCCGACCCTTCAATGTACCAACACCGACTTGCCAATACTATTGCAATAACGGACCGACCGTCACTTAAGACCTGGCGAACCGCAATCCTTGCTAGTTGGCCCCGCCTGATTACCAGCCTGATTACCAGCCTGATTACCAGCTTCAGCAAACACCTGTTAGCTATAATGCAGACTACATGAGTGACCCCAGCTTGTAAACACAATAAACCTCTAACATTGACTCATCTCCACCCTGTTGGCAAAATTTATAATGAAGGTACAGTAAATATAATGTACTATACAATATTACACTATATAGTATTAACTTTAATTCCCAATTACACTACAGTAGTGTATGCCTGCCATATCAATGCTTGTACACATTCACAATAGAGCACGACTTGATGCATGCGCACTACCGGAAATAATAGCATCATTTTTTTTTACTTCATGCTTTTAAAACGTTGCCACACTATTATTTTTGACAGCACACTATGCACTGTACAGTACTGTAGTATGTGATTGATTCAATTAACCTGTACATGTCATAACCTGTACTAAAATTTCACAACAAGATATTTCTTGCTTTTATTCAACTTCCTGGTTAATGGAAAACACTATGTGGTGCCTTATGTAGAAAACAAAGACAACGATTTCATGATTTGGCTGCTGGTAGAGAAATTTCCATTTCCTGGTTCCATGCACATGCGCATTATGAATCAGACTTATAAACTTAGAAATCCAACGGAAACAATAAAAATTTAAAGGGACATTCTTGTGGTTGTAAGCTTTTTTCAAAACCGTATACAGTATGATGCAATGTTTTCATATTCAATCAATTTTTGCATTGCTAAAATCACAACTGTTTTATTTTATCAATGATGTGGCATTTTGCAGTATAATTAGATTTTGCATGTGTAATTAATTCGGGTAAGAAACCCCAAAAATAAATATTACTAACTTTTATTCTATATTTATTATTCAATACCTTCAACTTGGCTGAGAAATTTCTTTGCCTGGTTTCACATGCATGTGCATGGGTGATAAGTCCTGTAGTGTGATTTCTCGAGAATGACTTCACTATCAATGTGAATTTCAAATCAGAAAAAAAAGGCAATTCTTTTTTTTTTTTTTTCTCGCCAAGGGCTTAATAATTATGTTAATTTATGAAAACTACGTGATAGATTAAAAAAAATATTTTATCAATTTTTACATTCATAAAACCCCTACCTTTGTATTACTCCATGAGGTGGTATACTCTAAAAAAAAATTAGGGGGTACTATTTAAAACCTTCAACTTTGGGTAGGCTTGGTCTGCTTTTCATACTCACACACACACATGTTCTCAAAGGAGTGATAGCATTAGACAAAGACAGACTAATTTAATTGCACCGTCCCTTCCCCCTCCCCCCCCCAACATTCACACACAAATACACATACTGTTTCAGGCTGTTTGGATATTGGGGTTTTTAATTCCATGTGGTTTAGCTGAGTTACCTCACCTTGTGTAAACGACTGTGGATTTATTTTGCCATTGATAGAGGGGGAATTAGGACAAACTATTGACTGTTATTATGCACGCAGTACAATAAGCTTGGACATTCCCCCCTTTTCCTGTAGTGCAGCGACTCTTGAAAAATTGCTGCAGGATTAGTGAATTGAAGGCCGTGACTGTTTAACACTACTCAGCCACACAAAACAAATAAACTATAACTTACCATACCTGTAAACTATAATTAATTTTTAGAAATAATAGGTAATACATCTCTTATAAAAATACTGTACATAGCATATACTGTATAATATATACAAAGTGGAGAGTAAGTGCAGAGTTAAAATGGTTAATGTACAATTATCTTTAATATACAGTAAGACTAATATTAAAACAGGTTATTGTCAGTACCATACTTACCTGTACTATACTGTACCTGTACTTACCTTACTTCAGTACAGAAACTTACTACATGCCAGTGGTAAGCCCGTTGCGCTCTAAAAGAACAGGCAAAATGCTGCTAATAGGTCAATATAGTTGTTGCATTTTTGTACAGTGAGTATGTTATTCCAAAAACTCTTTATTTTATTATTTCCTCCTTGTTGGACAGTTTAACAACCTTTCTTATATGTTCCTTCAGCACATGCCACTGCAGTTCTATAGGGTTCAAATCTTGTAATCTTGAATGGAGGGGGGAAAAATGGTGAATTAGTTGATCAGATAAAAACTGTTTAAAACAATGAGAAGCAGTTACTGTACAAAAGTGGCAAATCTCTCAAGAGCTACATTTGTCTCGTCAGAAAATATGACATACTGAAAAGTCTCACCACTTTCGATCCATGCCAGTGCTTGGTCCACTCTTTTTATCTTGTTGACATTCATTATCATAGGATAAGCTCTGAAATGACAAGGAAGAATTTTACAGGTACTGTACCGTCATACCACACTTTTACCTAAAGTACAGTAGTGTATTGTACAACACATTACCTGTACTGTCCTAACTATAGCAACCCTGTTCTGTCACTCTGTATACTATTGCAATATACTGTATTTTATTACAGTAAGAAATTTACTTTACATGTCCATATTTCCATCCCAATTGGCATCTCATCACCCTGATGCTGGTCTCAGATGCTGTGATATTGTGACTGTTCTCTAGAACAGTCTTGACTGTTGCTGCCACAGAAAACACTTAAAGCGCAAAACTCCCACTGGTTGTATTGAAGTGATGATCACACAAGGAATCTGGAAGCAGGAACTCTCAGGATAATATAAAGGAAAGAAAGAGGAAATATAGTGCAACATAGCTCAATCCACTCACATGCTGTAGAAATAAAACAGGCGGTTTGACAACTCTGGGTCTTGTAGTGCTGTACATCTGTAGTACTGGAACGTCTTGTGTATGCTTGTAAAATGACCAACGCTTCCCATGTTGCCTACTTCCGGGTTCGGGTGGCACGTGACGTCATCAATATTGACAGCCAATGGAGATCCAAGCTTGGACTCCAAACCAAGCCCCGTAGCGATGCTAGTTGAGAGGTAGATAGTGGGTACCTCGGTCGCACAGCTCGTCACAGTTCCAGGACAGCATACTGCAGGATAGCTGGTAGTCCACGGATAGCTTTATTGTAACCCTTGACTGTTGCTGCACAGCACACATCATTAGCCTTTCTGATTTCGTCCACCAGATGCTTTGCCGTCTTACATTTTACAGGAAAAGAGAACAATTTGTTAGGCCCAAAATTAAGTCAAAACAAATACATGACATACAGTACTGTAAACAGTATTCTAAAAAAAATGCAAAGAAAACAAGTAAACAAAAATATGCATTTTGAGATGCAAGACGTTTTTAGAAAACTAAAAACAGCAAGAGAAAAAAAAACATTTGATATTTTTTTCTAAAAGTACTACAGTTATTTTTTGGCTCTAAAATAAGTGCAAAGAAAACAAGTAAACAAAAAATGCATTTTGATATGCAAGATGTTTTCTAAAAGTTATAGAGTAATTACAGAATGAAAACAAAAATACTTACTTTGTTGTGACTGGAGGACTCCGATTTACACTTTTTCCCTGACCATCGGCATGATAGCTTTTTTGCTAAATCGAGGCCCGAAGTAAGTAACCAGCATTTGATCTGTAAAATTCTATATCCTGTATTCTCATTCTACGCTGAGATCCTGTGAAATAACTTTCTTCTGCATCACTGCTTTAGAAAATAAATCAAGAACAGAGGAATGTATATTCGATGTGTATTCAATGTATATTCATTGTGCATTGAATCAACACAAGTGATGCTATATTTATAATGTAATGGACATCGCTCGACAGCTTAAGTACTGTATATGCCCACTTTTACCATCTGCAGCTCGTGTCCATGCCTGTCAAAAAATTCAAATAGGGACACAATGCATAAAAAGTGACACAAATTGCATAGCCTCCCACACACTGATCTCTATCTGAACGAGCTCTTATAGAGATACTGTATTGTGCATTCTTCCATCTGCTTCAATGGATCAACCCTGATTCTACAGACGCAGGAACCTGCTTTCTTCTGCTGTGCTGACCTCAAGAAAGCGAGTCAGAAGCTGTTTCCAAGCAAAAGCCAAAAGTGCCTAAAAAAAGGTTCCGAAGGCTCCTAAGGCAAAGAACCCTGGCCCTTTGTATGGGATGGAGAAAATGGCCAAAATCAACGAGGATCAACTTTTTGGACGGGCCACAGAACTGCCCCTTCACCCACCGAAGCCGAATTGGACATCCCGGACTTTTCACTGCCATAACCCACTGCCACCGATTCCCAAACATCCGCCCACTCTGACCCTTTGTCTACCAATGCTGGTCCAGAATGCCCCAGCTCAACTCCTCCAGCACCCAGTCACGCCGATGTTCATCCCAAAGTCCCCAGCTTAGCTCCTCCAGCACCCAGCCACGCAGATGTTCATCCCAAAGTCACCAGCTCAACTCCTCCAGCACCTAGCCACACCAATGTTCACCCCAAAGTCTCCACCTCCTCCAGCACCCAGCCACGCAGATGTTCGTCCTGAAATCCCCAGCTCAACTCCTCTAACACCCAGCTACGCTGATGTTCATCCCGAAGTCTCCTGCTCAACATCTCCAGCAGCCAGCCACCAGATCCAGCTTGGTCGTCCATATGATGGATGTTTTTAGTGGTAACGAAATCACTGACAACTCAACAGAGCAATACAGGGACAGAATGGAGGCCAAGATGGATTGTCTTTTGGAGTGCATGGAGAATATGAATAGGTGCATGGATGTTCATATGGATAAGATTGAGAGGAACATCGCAGGGCTCTATTCTTTGCTTGGTGTCTCTGCCCTTGAATGTCTGATGCAGTAGCAGGAGGGTGACATTGAGGTGCCTTATTCTCCCAGGGAGGAACCACATACTCCCAACCCCCCGTACACCCTCTCAATACCTGGATTTGACCTTCATGCTTCCAATACCAAGCACACCACGGGACACCCCACGCTCACCCCCTCCATTTCCAGGATACACATATACCCTTCTGTTGGAGGAGATGACAACCCTGGTAAGGCCATGACAGGAGGAAAGCATCCTCCCAGTCCATCTACCCCCGCCCGCTACCAGAAACACACCCGCTCCAGCACCCAGGATTGAACTTGTCCCAGACATCATGCTGAGACAGCTGCCCCAGAGTGTCCGGGAGAAATACAAGATCAGATGTGGTGGTCTACTTCAGAAATATGCCCAGTTCATCTTTAAAGACAACGTCAGTTTTGAGATGTACTGCGAGTGGACCCAAAATGTCAATTATGAAGGCAATAAATACAAGATGGTCTTCCTGCAAATGTAAGGAAAACAAATATGGAAGAAGTGAAGTGCTATTTTAATGTTAACTGTCTTCTTGTGAGAACCGTGAGAGACAGCATCAATTGTCTTTTGAGGCATAGGAGGGCTTTGCCCAGAAGTCCATCGACTTGTACTGCTGCGGCTCATCTTATTCTAACGCATCGCCGGTTTTTCCCTGGATTTTTCCTGGAATACGATGCACTTCACCGGGAGCATGCCGCATTCATTTTGCGTTCTCAGCCACGGGTCATGCGCGGGTCATGCGCGGTTGACACGCAGTTGATGCGTTTATTGAGAATGGTTCGGATTTAATAGGTTGCAATTCTTCGCGTGTCCGCCAGATGGCAGATATGCATGAATTGTAATGCGCATGCGCTTCAGTAATGCGTCGACTTGCAGGTGTTTTGTTTAAAAAAGATACCACAGTGTGCTATTGTAAATTGGCCTTGAGACTGAAGGAAGAGGTTGCAAAAATGTATCAATTTAGGCTTTTCATATTAAATAAAGACAAAGACCAGTTTCTGTTACAGTATTCTCCAGAGAGCCGTCACCATGAGTGTTCAAGTGCAGCCCGTTTTCCAAAACCCCGACAGAAGTTACGCGTATTTGATATGGGCCGCGATTAATGCAACAGATGATAAGATGGCAACAGTTGTTCAAATGTATCAGTATTTTAGCGAAAACTATGACTTTTACAATTTTTCGCCAGCTCCTCATACGTGGAAGCATGTAATAAGGAAAAGGTTGTGTAGCAATCCCTGTTTTTATCGTATTGAGCCACAATTTGTTGGAGGGTATTGGTGTGTATCACCGGCTTTTTCCTGTATCTATGACCATGCAGACGGCAAAAGGCAAAAGGTCGTGTTAAAACCAACTAAGAAACGACAATCGCTGCCAAGCAATGCACCAGCACCAGCACCGGCTTCCAATAACGGTCCCACCGTCAGTGACAACCCTTGCTGTCTATCCAGCAAGCCTGAGCCGGATTTCGCGTGCAGTTTCGATCAAGCTTGCATGTACCTAAGCAATTTCCATCCTCATCAGCTCACTACAGTTGTACTAGTCCCGCTGCAAACTATCGACGTGGATGATCAAGAACACTGGACAGGCAGTGGCCCGGCGCGGGCGCCAGATGAATGGGAAATTCAAGGGTAACAAACTCATAAGTATATTTATACAACTTAAAAAAAAAATATATCAAATAATGTACTGTAGATCTACAGTACTATCTAATATTTTTGTTATTTCTGTAGATTTATATTACAATAGTATATATATTTTTTATATTTATATTTATATTACAACAGTATATATATTTTTTCTATTTATATTTATATTACAACAGTATATATATTTTGTATATTTATATTTATATTACAACAGTATATATATTATTTATATTTATATTTATATTACAACAGTATATATATTCTGTATATTTTGTATATTTATATTACAACAGTACTGCATATATATTTTTTATATTTATATTACAACAGTATATATATTTTGTATATTTATATTTATATTACAACAGTATATATATTTTTGATATTTATATTTATATTACAACAGTATATATATTTTGTATATTTATATTTATATTACAACAGTCTCTAATATTTTTACTTACCGGATTGTTTTTCTTTACATTGTAGGGAGACAACTCTCTGGTGGACAAAATAAGTGAGGAGAATGATGAGAAGAGTGCATTAACGGTCAAATACACTGTGCAGGAAAATCACAATCTCACTGTATCCGAGACCAGCATAAAGAAGATGAGACGCAGCATTGGATGGAAATATGGACGTGTGAAGTTAGTACTGGACAGTACAGGAGGTAAAAGTGTTGTTTAGGAAACTGTACTGTACCACTAAAATTATTTATTCCTTGTCATTACAGAGCGTACCCAATGATACGGGACGTAAACAAAATAAAAAGAGTGGTCCAGGCCCAGGCATGGATCGACAGTGGAGAAACTTTCCAGGATTGCATCTTCACTGACGAGTCTACTGTATCGCTGGAGAGATTTGCAACCTTTGCATTCCACAAAAAAGGCCGCATATCTTTGAAGCCGCGGCCAAAACACCCCGTAAAGCTGCATGTGTGGGGTGCCATCTCTAGGCGTGGACCAGGATGCATTGTCATCTTTGAAGGTAAAATATATAAAATATAATGTAGCCTTATGCACTGTACTTTCCTAGTGTAGCCTCACTGTACTGTACTATGTGCAGTTTTTTCAGCGCTTTTCTTTTCTTGCTATACTGTAGGAATCATGAATAAAGCTTTCATCCAAGACAACATTGTCCCTGAGATAGTGCAATACATCACACGCGAGTTCTCAGATGGTCACCGTTTCTACCAGGACAACGATCCGAAGCACACCGCACAACAGCGCATATCCTTGAGCGCGGTATCAACGGGATGAAGACGCCAGCGGAGTAAGTGCGGTAACCGTGTCTCATTTTTTTCCCACTGTTTTTACTGTGTACTGTATCTCTTAAACTAATTGTCCTTTTTTTCCAATGACAGGTCGCCAGACTTCAATCCGATCGAAATGGCCTGGCATCAGCTGAAGGACCATATCCGGAAAGTGGTGAAACTCTCCAAAAAGGACGTGTTGTTGAAAGGCATAATGAGTTTTTGGAACGATTGTACTCACCGTGGAACGCTGCAATAAATATATAGACCATATTGTGACTGTGTTGCCCATTGTGATCGCGCGTAATGGGCAAGCATCAGGAAAGTAGTACTGTACTGTAGTATTGTAAGTACAGTATGATACAGGTAAGTATGGCACAGATTTTTTCGTTCCTAATAGTCAGAGTATACAGTAGTTGCAGTTTTTTCTTTACAGAGAGAGCAGCACCAGCCATCTGGTTACATAGTATTTAACAGTAGTCAGAGTATACAGTAGTTCCAGTATAGACTAGTTTGACAGTAGTACAGTAAATGCCTACTAACTACTCAATTTTTTTTCCCAGAGAAAGCAGCACCAGCCATCTACAGTACAGTAGTACTACACATCACACAATGCCATAATATAGTACGCACATAACTGCACTCATTTTTTGTTTTCTTGTCGTTTCAGTAAAAAAGGGTGGCCTGGGGGAAGGTGGGGTGGTGTGTCCAGTCTAATCTGTTTGTACAGTCAAATGTACAGTATATAAACAGCAGTAATGATGTACACAAAACCTCTCCTCTCTCAATGTACTGTACACAGAATGAGGAACAAGATAAAGACGGAAAAAAAAATATACTATATATATATATATATATATATATATATATTATACATTACAGTATATAATATTAAATAATATTCTTATAAATGTGCATTATTCATGTTTATCCATGTTTTACAAATGTTTTCTAAATGTTTATCCTATTTCAATCTGCCAGAAGAACTTAATAAAGACTGCATTATGTATTATTTGTATTTTTTGGTTCCTGATAAAATAAAATAAATATTTATTTACATTCCTGCTAATCCTAATCATTGACAACACCCAGCCCCCCCCCCCACACCCACAGTACACCAATGAATAAGAATGAATGACAAAACAACATGAATCAGTTAATGTTTTTTTTAACTCTCAATTTTCACAATGCTGTGCAAATCAGATTTACATTTCAAATTCGAGAAGGGATTTTCCAAAGCGTTACCGTAAACAAAGCCTCAAAGGGTTGGGGGGGGGGGGGTTGGGTGAGTCATGCGCAGTAAGCAGTTAGCTCCCATCTCAAAAAGGATTACACGCAGGCGCAGTGAGGCTTTGTAGCTCGGCTATGGACGGATTAAGAACACAATGTCAAGACTCAGAAAATGAACGACTCTGTGGAGAGGGGGGGGTTGGGTGAGTCATGTGCAGTAAGAAGCTAGCTCCCATCTCAAAAGGATTACACGCAGGCGCAGTGAGGCTTTGTAGCTCGGCTATGGACGGATTAAGAACACAATGTCAAGATTCAGAAAATGAACGACTCTGTGGAGAGGGGGGGGTTGGGTGAGTCATGCGCAGTAAGCAGCTAGCTCCCATATCTAAAAGGATTACACGCAGGTGCAGTGAGGCTTTGTAGCTCGGCTATGGACGGATTAAGAACACAATGTCAAGATTCAGAAAATTAACAACTCCGTGGAATTTCAAATCCTTGAGCTAGCCTTATGTGTGTTCGTGGGAGAGGGGGCTACAGGGTACAGCTGCCTGAAGTTCAAAGATAAAGACATACTTTAATTTCAAAAGACAGTTCATCATAATAATACACCCCCAAATACAGTATGTAAAAAGCACACAAATCAACCATATGCAGTCAAACACACAGGGTCGCAGTCAAAAGCTACAGCACAGATTGAATATCATAATACAGTAAGATGGTTTTTGCAGGCTTGTGGAGAAAATAAAAATAAAAAAATTACAATAAAAAAATTTTTTTACATTTTTTTTGGTCACTCACTTAAGCAAGCAAGCAAGCAGTGGTGGGCGAAGTAACAGGCGCATGCGTAGTAATCACCTGCTGTCAAGCAGGAATGTGATTGAAACCAGACATACGTTCAAAGGAATGGTGTGGGAGAGATGTACTGCATTGTAGAGAAGATAAGAAGTTGAAATACCCTGCAGTGCAGTTAATTATCCTGAGCGAGGGGAGAGCGCCATATATGCCAAAATGTGACACTGTTACAGTACTGTACACGCCTATGCGTTTCAACAATTTTCAAATGAGACATACTGTACAGTACAGCACTGCAAATGCATGTATACTTTAAAAATGCAAATTTACAATTACTGCGTGCGCGCACACACAGACTGTGTACTGACGTAGGTTGAACCGCGAAGGTATTAGACTTCCAAGACAACAGCTCGCAAACGCCCCCCTGAGTTTTTACACGGCATTGCAGTATTGCAGACGGCGAGAATAAAATGCTAAAATCACGAGCGCTAAAATAACGCAGTTCACTCCGGGCTAAACAAACAGAAAACCGCACCTAACCGGGATAATCTGAGAGCCGCGGATCTAGCCGACTTAGACTCAAGTCGACCGCCACTGTATGACGAAATAACGACTACTACTGTAGTTATAAATTTATTTTAAAATATAGTTGCTCCGCCAATGTTTTTAATCTAAAAAAAAAGACAGTTGATTGTTTAAAATTATTTCATTGTTTAATTCTTATTTTCTATTTTGCATGTTGGGATCTGGGCAAAGACAACATGCAGGAAAAAAGAGCTTATTTAGGCATACGGTATCTGATATACACTTGCCCATCCTGACATAGATAGATACCTCTCTACTCAACCCCACACCTAGATCTAGCTACCACCATTAGGGAATATTTGATTACCTACGTTTGGATTGTCCACCCTATTCCCTTTTGGTGTTACCCATCACCCTGTTGTTTTAATTGTTTTTATGATAATTAGAGTATGCGTCATTGTTTCTTGTACCAATAAAACATTATTATTTTGGCCTGCATTAGGCTTTTACTGGTACCTGTCCTCCCACAGTGCTGGGAGCGGTTACTTTTTTGTACCCCATAAAGCCTATTAGACTATCTGTCAGGGAGTATTGAACCCCTATTGAATATAGCAGCCTTATTGTGCAGTTAATAGGGATCTCTGGGAGACAATCTTTGTCTCCTTGTTTGTCTGTGTTAGTCCCACTACTAGCAGACACAAGCACATCTCATTGCTCTTCTTTATTGGACTCTGAGGTTCCAATTCCAAGAATGATTAACTCTATTGCACTGTCACTATTGTACCCTTAGCTTTTGTTGGAGTTGGAGTTTGAAAGAGGAGCAATTGGGAGATTGCAGGGAAGATAAAACATTATGGATGCATGTATATATTCTATTTTTCCAACGGTGGCTGGTGTGTTCAAACTGTTCTTCCATACAGATCTAACACCCTGCTTAAGCTGAGCTTTGTGTGTGGATGTAGCTGCAGAAGTTTTACTGTTAACAAGACTTTTCTTACCCTAAGTTTTGGCACACTTAGAGGGCTCTGGCTTGGCCACAGCTACAGCTGGCCTAGTGGTTAACTACTGTTCTGGGTATTGTCCATGTCAGAAAGAATTGTAGTAGAAACTTGACACAAGGAAAATGTCTGACTTTGTTTTAGGCATGCTGTCTAACCTGGACTTCCAAATACACAAAATAGTTTTTTGACCATTTTACCTTGACTTTAAAATTCTACAAAATGTAAATAAATTTAAAAAAGCTAAATTAATTGTAGCTTTAATGTTGTAAATATAATCTATGAAGGTTGTTGCGCTATGTGAACCCAAATGGAACTGATTGACTGATACACAGTACTAGTAGAAGTACACACATCTCAGTTGTTGGTATCTCCATGCAGACATAGTTCAGGTAACCTAATGACATTAACCCAACTGAAATTAGTAGATAGACTCAAAGAGAGTAGAGGGTTGAGACAGCCAACACATGTATTTCTAGCTACATATTAGTCTTCTTTGCTGCAGCACCATGTGCTGGCTCTTGCTGCCTAAGTCCCACCCTCCCTTCCCCTACTGATAACATTGCAAAATGGCAGCATGAGAAGGGTGGGGCATTTTTATATGAATGGTGAAATGACATTAGATTTGACCCAAAGCGGGAATTGAAAATGAGGTTTAGTTTTAGTTTTGATTTGGCTCATTTACAGAGATACAAACTTTCGGTTCAGATTAATGAAAATTGCACAATCCCTAGATATCCATATTTGGAAAGTCAAGAACCACCCAAAGTTCAAGGGGTTCATATTCATGGGTTCCCGGACCACCCATCCTTACTATATACTCTATATACACTCACTCACAAGGGAAAGGAATTCACCATCCAGGGATCTGATGTTGTTTACATAATGCAGTGCAAAAAATATGAATAGAAAGGTTGAAGAGGGGTGCTATATTGGGGGAAACAGAACAGTCCCATATACAATCAAAAAAGATAAGAACAAACAAGGAAGTGGTACTTAGTAGGACAGCATTTTTTCTTGATATATTATTGTATTACTAGCTTTACAGTCAAACAAACAAAAATCAAAAACATGCTTTAAAACGCTAAAGCTTTTCATTAAAATGATCAAATATTGAATCCTATTAAAAGAATACTGAAACAAAATGTACAGTCTTTCACAAAACTGAAGGTTATGATGTCACATTAACTAACACCAGATTTTTGCATTTGATTGATAAAAAATAAACGTATCAATTGCTTCCAATGGGATTTGTTTTGTAATGTCCCAATTTTGCTGCAAAGAGATGTTAATAAATAACCATTTATTAGTCCTTCTCCTAATCTCTCTTCAATGAATCCTTCTGTAATACTTCCTTCATATAAAGCAATGCAAACCACTGCTAAAATCAAATGTACCGTAACTGTGTTCAATAACAAAAACAATATGACTTGAAACACACCATTTGTTTCTGTTTTTCTAGTACATTATGTGTTTTAAAAACAAAACTTGTGAGAACATTTGTGATGCTTATTATCTCAGACCTGATGAAGGTGTGTTTAGAGTATTTACACGTACAGTATCTGATTTGTTTTTGTTAAGGCTTCCCTCACTTATTAAATATGTTTCTGTCATTTGTTCAGGTGGGTACTGCACCCCATTTTTATATACATATTTTTCACTCTCTTTTCTATCATATAGTGCACAATTTTAAATAATGGATAATATCAATTAGGTTAGAGGTTTCTTTTTGATACTATTATGTTGTTGTTTTTTATTTTTTATTTAGAAATAGATTTTTGTGTATCGAATGTTTGTTAGTGTTCAACAGTTTCTGTTTCTTTTTTTTTTCTTATGCGGTTTAGACAATGTTGCTTTATGTGTGTGCATTCTGTTTTTATTTAATGAAGTTTTCCTTCCCTCTTTGAGTCAGCCAGCTCTTGTAGCCAATAGGGAGTGACGCTTCGATTGCGCGAGTGAGACGGCTCATTTGTGTGTCGCCGGCTAGTGACGTCTCTCCCGCGCAGAATGTATGTATAAGAATGCTGTTTTCATCTGTATACCTCACACCTTGATAAAGCGCAACAGCGCGAAACACATAGCTGCGATTTTCCCTGTAGTTATCCATGTGAGTTAATAAATTCATTTTTTATGGAAATTACCCCCTGATTATGCTGATTTTTCTGCTGTTTGTGTTGTGCTCTGTTTTTCATACTGTAACTTAATGATGGAGAAAAGATTGTTAGAGATATTCCAAAAGTTTAATTACTATAGGTTTATATTCTTACACAATTCTTAAAATTCTTGCAATTTTGATAAGCATTTGAAAATATAATTTTCATCTGAAGTGTATATACATATTACTATTAAGATCAGAGGCAAATACAGCACCTCACAAGGGACTCCAATTATAATACAATCTTGGAGCTACACATGTCCTAAATATTTACCTAGTGTCACAAACATTTCATAATTATAAAAAAGAGGTGTTTCCCAGGTCTTATTTTGGAAACAAATTTGGATGCATTTGTCCTTTCCGGATGTCGCAGTAGTAATTTGGGCTAAAACCCAATAAGGTTAAACCATATCTAATTTGCCTAAACTTTTCTGTACTACAGAAAATCCTTACTACTCCTCTACAGGGATTTTAAGTTTATGTTTTAATACATTATTTCACTACAAAAGGGACTCTTTATCATTTGTCAATTCAACACATCCCTAGGCAGCACGCTTTCACCAACAAGGGGTTGTTAGAGCGAGGTTTCTCTCTATAGTATCATTATTTCACTATGTCACACGATTTTCTGATATAATAAAATTTTATTTTTTTCGTTTTTAAACAGACCATACTCTTTGGAGAGAGCCAAAGTGGTTTAATTATCCATAAGACTTACCACTATCAGCATACTTAAATAATTATAGAGTGCAATATTTGGAGGGTCTTTTTTTGATCTCTTGGGATCAAACTGTCAAACAATGTTCTTAATCTCCACTGCACCATGATTACAATTCACACAATAAGTGTATTAGGAGAGCAGAATAGAATGTATCTTTTTTGCCCTAATCTGATTACTGCACAGTATACAGAGTGTTAAACAGTCATTAAAAAATAGAAGTTAAAGAATGCATTTAATAGAAATTAAATAGATTTAAAGAATTTGATCTTTACGACGGCTTCTTAACTGTTTTCCATTTTCATATTTTATAAGTTTAAGGGTAAAAAAACAAAAACATTCCGTACATCAAAACTGTTACAAAATTATAGGATCCAGAATTTTCAACCCAAATAGCTCAGTTGTGGAAAATTAAATATCTATACTTTACTTTCGGTACAACACTTGAAACATATTTTAGTCATAAAAAGGTTAAACCATCAAATACATTTTTATAGCACTAAATAATCTTTACCAAAGTATCAATAAAATGTAGTATAATATTTATAGTCTGTTAGAGCAAAATACATTAGACTACCCTCATTTTCTTTTCATTCTCTGCTGAAAACACACAGTGCTGACAATGTATTCTTTAGTAGAATATGAGATCAAAGTTAAGGCTTTTCAAACTTGATAAAGGTAGTAGAGAAAAACATTTTCTTATGGTTACAACTTGTCCCATTTGATTTTTAAAACAGCAAAAATGTTTGTTATTTTTAAATTGACATAAGGTTACTTGAGAATTTATGAAATAAAATAAAAATATGTTAAAAAAGGTACACCATTTTTGAATGGATTATTATTATTCAAGGAATTTACTGTAGGTCCAAATGCATAAAAGGGTGCTAAACTTTAGCACAAATCAGTTCCCATGAATTGGAATACAGTAAGTGTGATAAATTTATCACCCTTTTGTCGATCTCAGTCTTTGTATCAGTGATTATTATTCCTCAATTGCTGGATTATTATTATTTACATTAGAAAAGAGGTGTCTAAGAGGGGATATTATAACTATATACAAATATATTTGGGGACAATATAAGGAGCTTTAAAAATAACTATTCATCTAAAGAGCAATACAAAGGACACAGGGGCATCCCTTAAGGTTGGAGGAAAGGAGATTTTACCAGCAACAAAGGAAAGGGTTCTCTACAGCAAGGACTATTAAAATGTGAATTCATTACCCATGGATACTGTAATGGCTGATACAATAAATATCTTTACAAAAAGTTACTGTAGGACATCTTTTTAGAAAGGAAATGTATGCAGTGATATACCAAATAAGTAAACATGGGAAGGATGTTGATCCAGAGAGTACTCTGATTGTCAATAATTGGAGTTAGGAAGGAATTATTTTTCCCCTTATGAGATATCATTAGTTGATATTTCACTGGGGTGTTTTTGTTTGCCTTCCTCTGGATTAATTTATTATAAATACAAATATAAAATAAGTATCTGTAGTCTAAATTTAGCATACTGTAGGTTGAACTTGATGGACATATGTCTTTTTTAACCTCATCTATTATGTAACTATATCTCTTGGAGAGAGCCCCAAATAGATTCTTAATTCAGTAAATACATGCAGACTGAATAATAAAATACGTGAGCATAGGATTAACTCATACTCACATAAAAAGGAATCCAGATATCATAAAATTATACTTTTGTTGAGTCATGAGTTCAGAGTCAATGTCATGAACCAATATTACTTTTGTCTAAATACCTTGTCCATGATTGACATTTAATAATTTTCCTGTCTGCCACTGATGATGATCGTATCTAAAGGTTTCAATTGGGCAAACCTCCACAAAAATGCAGTGCTTTTTTATTGCAGGTCCCATTCAAAATACAAAAAGTAATTTATCATAAAGGTGCATGCCACTAAGAGTGTATAAGGGATCTGTCTGAACATTCAGGATGAATGCTGACAGGAAGTGATATCATCTGGTCCAAATTCACCACGGCCATCTTGCTTCCTGGCAAATCCTGCCCTTACTCCCCTGACATGAAATCAGCCTCTCTTTGGTTCTCATTGCAAGCAGCTGCCTCTGGCCTTTAAAAGGCAGGACATTGCTACTAGTCTTTGCTCGTGCAAATTACTGGTTACCTTGTCCTGTCCGAGCTCCCCCTTGCCTTTGTCTTGCCTGCTGCCTGCCTCGACCTAGGAACCAGACCTGACTACCCTTTGCCTACCCTGACCTCAGAACCGGACCTGACTACTCTTTGCCTGCCTCGACCCCGGAATGTACCTGATTACCCTTGCATCCCAGGCCTCTGATCCCAGGCCAATGTTGGTGTATTACTCCCTACCTCTGCCCTGTGGGTCCATATCCTGTTTGCAGTCAGCAACGTTACAGAGTGAGCTTACCCATTATACCATAAGCAAGGTAAGAAATCTGTATATAATGTTTCTTTCTATCTGTAAAGAATATTAATTAATTTCTTAAAATATGTCATAAGAATCAGGTATTTACTTGCGATAAATATGAGAGTATATCATATGTATACATATGGGAAATAAGTGGGAACAATGTTTTGGATATTGTGTGACAACTAAAGGAAATGTTTAGCAATTTTCAGGAAATAGTTTTCTTGTTTTAGATTTATAAAATGTTGTATCTCACAGGTTATCCAATTTCTATATTGACTTCCTATATAAATATGTTGTCCAATTTGTAAATAGATCCTGATATTATATATTATTCAGTCTGTTGAATAGTGGTTTTAAAAATGAACAAATATAAATAAATAAATACAAATTTATTCACTCAGATAAAGAATGAGTGAATAAATAATAAATGTGTATGATTTAAAGTGTAATAAATGAAATAAAAATAAATATAAAAGAAATCGTATATACTACAAACTAATGCTGCTCTAAGTGTGGATTAACCTAATCCATAATAATGTGTACAAAAGAAAAAATAGAGCGCAAAAGTGTGTAGAGGTATCAAATGTAAAACAATTTTATTAAAACAGGGCAAGCAAATACCCAGATATATTGATATATTATAAAGATAAAAAACAATTGTAAAATACAATGTATAAGAAATAAATGTTGCCAGTCATATTGTGTAATTCAATGAAGAGAGTAGATGTTTGATAAGGCATACAGTGATAAATCAACTACTATGTAATAGGAGAGGTGGCAGATAAATGTTCAGGAACAGACCACAAAGTCCAAAACACTAAGGTGAGTGAGGAATATGTTATAAAAATCTCATGACTCCGGAAGGGGTAAAAGTGAACGTGTGGGCTCAATTGATTCTCACCTTTCCCACCAACAACTCAGAATCCAGTGTGGTATAAGACTGGAGGTCCCTGTCAGCTAAGTCTCCAAACTGCAGCACAGAGAGACATATGCATGCTGATCTGAGAAAAAAGCAGGTAAATTCACTGAGCTGATGGTATATAAGGGAGGGAGTGGTGCAGCTGTTCTGACGGCTTGTCCATGTACTCACACTACACCTGGTACTGCTAGATGGATCAAATGCCCAGGAATCTCACAATCCATTGTCTGAGTGCCAAAATCACAGAGTTCGGTCACTTCTCAAATCCTTAGCTGGATAACTGTGGATGTATCACTGAACCTTTTAGGCTCACTTCTCTTTGCCTTCAGCTCCTTCAATGGGGAATCCTCTGACACAGCTGACCGGCACTAACGTGATGACGTGTATCCTACGCCGTTTCGTCAGATGCACTGACTTCATAAGGGGTATGTCCCAGATTAGTTGCCAATTATATTTATAGCTGATACAAAGTGTCCTGATTTGGTTCAAATTGCTCAATCACTTGAAACTGAATTGTCAGCAGCAAAACGTGGGAATTTCCAAAGTGTAAATGATAAAAAAAAATAGCAATCAAAGCCATATTCAAATATATGATAATGCAAAATAAATGATCAAACTGCATAAAAAATATATATAACACAAAACATGATGTGTAATAATGTCAAATAATTAAAAATAAACAGAAACAAAGTTTACTATAAGTACATGATTAATACATAAAATATGAAAAATCAATAATCTAATATATAAAAAATATACAATAATAATGATACATTTAATTAACTTTATCCAATTGCTAAATATACTAAAAAATATATATGTATATCAAATGAAATGATGAATCCAGACCTAAAATGAGAAACTGGACACTAGACAATGGTACTAGTGTCCAGATTCTCATTGAGACCTCCTTGAATCAAGCTATTTAGCTTGAATATCCAAAAGGTCTCCCTACAAGAAATCACCTTAATTCTCTCACCCACCAAAAAGAAGAGGGGATTTGTTCTAGGCCCATTACTTTAAGAACTACAGGCATACCCCGGTTTAAGGACACTCACTTTAAGTACACTCACGAGTAAGGACATAATCGCCCAATAGGCAAACGGTATCTCACGCATGCGCCTGTCAGCACGTCCTGAACAGCAATACCGGCTCCCTACCTGTACCGAAGCTGTGCGCAAACGGGGAGACAATAGAGCCTGTTACAAATGCATTATTTACATCAGTTATGCACGTATAGGACGATTGCAGTACAGTACATGCATCCATAAGTGGAAAAAAGGCAGTGCTTCACTTTAAGTACATTTTCGCTTTACATACAGTACATGCTCCGGTCCCATTGCGTACGTTAATGTGGGGTATGCCTGTATAGTACTTTTGTTGTGACAAAGAAGAAAGTTTTTGGACAAATAGTGATTTGTGACTCCATTTGCTCTAGGATTCTAGTGCATAGTGTACATGTAGTGCGACCCACATATTGTAGACCACAACCACAAGTTATTACAATAGATATATAACAAAACATGTCTGACAGTTAATAAAACTTTTAACTGGAAATGTATCCCCAATCGAATGAGAAACAAACTTAATTTTTGTATCTATAAAGGAGCAGGTAATACAACTTCCTCTATGACATTTAAAGTTCCCCTTAGGTTAGAACCACATTTCAGTGGTGAATGAGACCTTAAATTGCTGGGAGCCAAGATGGTTTTGTGACAATCAGCCCTCCTATATATAATGAAGGTTGTTGATCCAGATGACCTTTCAGAACAGGGTAATGTGTTAAAATGTCCCAATGCCTATTAAATATAGCCCTAATCGGTTTGTGAGACTGACTGAATTTGGTGGCAAAGACTGTTTTGTCCTATATTAGAGACTTACCCTTTGTTTAGACTCTGGCCTGATTTTTCGCGGCCCTCTGAAATGATTCCTCAATATGTGATATTTCAAAGCCCTTTTCAACAAATTTAGCCTTTAATAATTCTGACTGAACAACAAAGTCAAGATCAGTAGAGCAGTTGCATCTTAACCTACCGAATTGGCTAAATGGAATGTTTTTTAGCCAACTTTGGTGGTAACTGCTCTTGGCATGGAGGTAACTATTGGTGGCCACTTCCTTAATATGTACATCTGTCTGTACCTCATTGTTGGAATCAACTTTAAACTACAGATCTACTGTAGGAAAACAATAGAAATAGGGTCAACAACAGATTTAAATATTAGACCAAATGCATTCTGTGAAAAATGATGAAATAAATCCCAAATATCACCAAACTGTGTATCCCAAATGATAAGAATATCATCTATGAAATGGCCATAGTACACGAGGCCCGCCCCATATGGATTGTTAGACCAGACCTAACTTTCCTCCCAACAACCCATAAAAAGATTTGCATAACTTGGGGCGAACTTGGTCCCTATGGCCGTTCCACAGATCTGGAGATAAAACTGTGACTGGAATAGGAAATAATTATGTGTTACAATAAATTTTAAAATAAAAAATAATGAAAGTGTTTTGTATACTAGACATCACAATCTCACCACCAAGAAAGTGTTTAGTAGCTGCTAGACCTATTGTGTGTTCTATACAGGTGTATAAAGATTGAACATCACATGTAGCCCATATAAATGATGACTGCCACTTAATACCCAAGACTGAGTCAATGACATGCAGACTGTCCCTAATATGTGACCTCAAAGATATAACATGGGTCTGTAGATAAAAATCAACATACTGGGACAGATTGGATGTCATTGACTCAGTCCCAGATACAATAGGTCTACCAGGGGGGTTAGTGAGGGACTTGTGAACTTTTGGTAGGTGATAAAAAATAGGTACCCTGTGAAAAATGATATATAGAACCTTAAACTCATGCTCAGTAAGAATGTATTTGGTCTGAGCCTCTTTGAGTATAATAAGTAATTGGTCCTGAAATTGGACAGTAGGGTCAGATTTTAATTTAATATAAGAGGCTTCATCTGAAAGGAGTATGCAGGTCTATCCTGCAAAACAATACCACCTTCTTTGTCTGCCTGACAAATAATAAGATTTTCCTGTTTCTGTAATTCTTTTAAGGCTTTCTCTTCTCCTCGAGTAAGGTTTTTCTTTAATGGTTTTTGTTGTTGATCCTTACATAACTGCTGTAGGTCACTATGGACTAATGAGTAGAAGGTCTCAATATAATTTCCTTTGGAATGGTAAGGAAAGAAGATTGATGTCGGTATAAAAGGATAATGTATAATCTGACCATCCAATTGGTCTTTTAAAGAGTCATTGTTGGATGTACAACCTTGTCCCATTGGAACTAAATCACCACTAGACCACTATTGGATTGTAACCATAGGCTAGTGAGATCATCCAAATGGATTAAGATTGCTGACATCATACAATGGAATAGAGTTAACTCCACAATTTTTCAATAAAAAATGTATTTTCAATGTCAGTTTTCAAATTAACAAACACAAACAAATCGAATGGGGCAGAGTATGCATTGGGACAGTAAGTCAGACATATATTCAAAACATTGGTCTGATCATGAGATAGCAAGTGAAAAGAGAAATGATAAATTCCTTTTGGTTCAGGTGGTATAAGTTTACTCACTTTACGTGCCTTCTTTTCTTGGAATTGTCTCCAAGCTCTATTTCCTCTTCTATTGAGCTTGCTATTTTTAGTGATGGTGTGGGACATTGTGTGCCCAGTTCTTCAGGCGGAGACTGATGTTGTTCCTTGGAAACAAATGTTTGGATCCCTTCTCTAAAAAATGATTATTATCCGTATGAGACAGAACTTTGGGTCTAACTCCCATATGCTCTGAAGGTAAAGGGATTGGTTCTCCCCATACACAACGTGAATCACCTGAAGTACTTGCTCCCTCATTTACTAAACAAGAGAATCAGTTCTCTATAAAAGGTCTGGATTTATCATGATCTTCCCTAGAGATAATCCTTGAAAGAATAAAAGAGAAGATGAGGGAAGCGCAAAGTCAGATACACAAAACCAACTAGCCAACAGTGGATTGGCAAATGTAATAACCAAACCCACACACACTGAGTAATGCAGGGTTGGAATAACCACAGTCAATCCACTTACTTACTGGAACATCCGTCATCAGCTGGAAAAATCCTCGGAAGTTGTAGCCATGTACAACAGCAGAGATTTCCAGGGACCGTTAGTTCAATGCAACGACATCCAGAGTAGAACAGAATCGTCCTTATAGGAGACCGTGTTGTAAAGCTCACACTGGCAGCAAACCTCAGCGTCCATGTAGTAAAGGGAATCCCATTCTGTTTGTAATCAGCTGTGTGGCAGGGAATCTCGTTTACTGGTCAGCTTTGCATCGCATATCAAGGCTGCGTGATGACGTGGATGGCCATGCGCGTTTCTTCTGTGAACAGCTAACTTCTCAGGGAGATGCCGACTTGATGTGGCAGACAATATATATAGACAGCAATGGTAAAAGCTCATTGGCATCTGGAACTGGTTCAGGAGCAGGAGCTCTGCTAATATTGATGCAGCGGCCGTTATTCGAACATTTTGCGCGTCATGTACATCGGAATCCCGATTTGAAACCGCGGGATGAATTCCAGCCTTCCCGCACTAAGATGCGATCGGGGCGAGTGCAGAAAACTAATTTTAGTGTTCTGGCTTTTAAAAACATGAAATTGACACAGTAGCACAGTAGCACAGTACTGTACACATTACAATTACAAACAAAGAAACAGAATACATGAAATTCAAACAAAACATACGCGATAAACGCGGGTGCCTGGGGCGATTGGCCGCATTCATGCTGCGTGGGGAACAGCAGAGAGCTCAAAATCGGCGCCGTGATGTGTTTGAATAACGCCCGCTGCATCAGTATAAGCAGTAATTTCCTTCTCCTTGAACTTTAAAACTGCTGGCGACCCCTTACATATGCTTCTTCTCTTTGCTCAATTATACACTTCACATTGACACATCCTTTGTATTATCTCTATAGTATTACTGCATACAGGGGATCAGGAGAAGTGGGAAAGTACCTTCCCGGTGCTCTTTTTTGTCTGTAAGTTGGCATTTTTACGCTCATCTGTAGAAACTTTACCTTCGTATCTCAGGGACAGCATGGATATACTCTCAAGGCTTGATAACGTGTTTGTTGACAACGAAACTATATTAGCCACCTGTGACGTTGAAACGTTATATACTTGTATCCGCCATGAAGATGGCATCTTTGCCACAAAATTCTTTATATCCATGCTGAACCTGAGTACAAATTTAACGAATACATTAATACATCTCCTGGATTTTGTACTAAGACATAATTATTTTTTATTTAAAAATACTTATTATTTACAGATCAGAGGAACGGCTATGGGTGCAACATGTGCGCCCTCCTATGCGAATCTTTTCCTGGGGTGGTGGGAACGTGAAGAGGTCTTTTCTGAAGCCAATAGTGAGTACACGTCCCATCTGCTGTTGTGGTTGAGATACATCGATGATATTTTCATTCTATGGCAGGGCACTGCATTAATGTTGCAACAGTTCATCGATGTTCTCAATCACAACAGCATTAACATCAGGCTCACCTACACCTCGAGTACTACTAATGTTAAATATCTTGACCTCAGTATTAGCATTGCCTCTGATGGTCGTGTAGTGACTGACATTTTCCGTAAAACGACATCTTGTAACACCCTACTGCACGCCAGCAGCTTTCATCCTGCTCATCAGATAAGGGGCATCCCCAATGGCGAATTTATCAGACTTCGCCGTAATTGCTCAACTATGGAGACATTTAATACCCAATCCATAGATATGAGCAAAAGATTTAAGGCAAGGGGTTATAGCCAATCGGCCATAAAACGGGGTCTTAACAACAGTCAAAAACTAAACAGACAAACTCTATTGCAACCTAAACCTAAACCAACACCAACTAAAACAATAAGGTTCATTGGAACTTACAATAATAAATGGAACAGTCTCAAAAACATCCTTCAAAAACACTGGGACATACTTTTGGCAGATCAAGATCTCCGGGCTATTCTGGGTGACAGAGTTAGCCTCACTAGTAGGAGAGCACCTAACCTAAAGAACCTGCTGGTCAGGAGTCATTACACTACCCCTCCAAAAGTTACTTTCCTCAACCAAGTAAACTTAAAAGGTTTCTACAAATGTGGACATTGTTCCGCGTGTAGACACATGAAGCAGACTGATGTCTTTCATAACTCTAAAGGCACCAGAAACTTCAGAATCTTTTATTTTTTAAATTGTAAATCCAAGAATGTCATCTACCATCTGAACTGTCCCTGCGGTCTGATTTACATTGGCATGACCACCAGGGAATTTCGTGTAAGGGTTTTGGAGCACACACGTAACATTAAAAATGCAACTAAAGACCTGGCGTGCTTCAAAAAAATCACCAGTGTGGCACGCCATTTTCGTGATGTGCACAACTCTGACCCCTCATCCCTGGTGGCCTTTGCCATTGATAAAATCAACATAGGCATCCGCGGCGGTAATGTGGAGCAGCTCCTACTGCAAAAAGAATGCAGATGGATAGTTCAATTAGGGACCATGATTCCAACTGGATTAAATGATTACCTCAGTTTTGCAATGTTCCTTTAGCTTTTCACTCATTTAGAGACTCTGTCTTGTTTTATGTAACTTACCCTGCTTTCCCTAGAAATCTTTTATTAAGTCTCAATCACAGCTTATAGTTCATCTCTCCTTTGATCCTCCATATTTTATGTCTCTGTGTAGTATTGTCAATACTTGGTATCTAACTTAGTATAATGCCATTTCATTGGACATTCTTCAAGATATTGTCAATTTAATCACTCTTTAAATTAGCTTTACTTATATTTTTATTCATGCCTCCTTGCTTTACAACACTCTGCTTAGCAAGTATGCTGATTTTTAATCACATTATGCCACTTCCTGTGTCTTTTTATGTCTGTCTCTTTAAGGATTACTGCCTCCAAATTTCTGCTCACTTCCACATAGCAACAGCTGACACGGTTCTATTTTTCAGAATTTCTTATTGGCTGTTGGTCACGAGTGAACTTTTGGCGGGAAAACGGAGCCCTTTAAGAGTGTTTGTTTATGCTGACACTGTATGCTCCCGGAAGAAGCCTTTTTGGCGAAACGGCCGTAGGAGCAGAGCTGTGACAGCACCCCTCCATCCTGTGACCCGTGTGCCTTACCATACTGCGTGAGACTTTCATCCGTTTTACTGTTGATGTCCCACTGCAAGACTTTGGTCTTTATCATCTGATTCTCCTGCTGCCTGACTGAGTAACGCTGGTATTTATCACTGGATTTCCCCAGTGCCTTGTGCACACCACACACAGCAGTGCTCTATGTCCCTGTGTTATTCACACACCACCACTGCTCATTATCTTTGAGCTCTGTATCTCAGGGGACTTTATACTGTATGAGCGCTACCAGTGCACTTTATAGATCTACCACTGCTGCTATTTATTTTACATGTGCAGCTCAATCTGGGCATCACTTTATTCAGCTGATTTACAGCACATTTAAGGGTCACAACTGTATGTATTTCTAGCTATGTGTCTAATTATCTTTCATCATCATTAAGAGGTTTATGTACATTTACTACAATATATATC
This sequence comes from Ascaphus truei, assembly GCA_036426205.1. Lineage (NCBI taxonomy): Eukaryota > Metazoa > Chordata > Amphibia > Anura > Ascaphidae > Ascaphus > Ascaphus truei. The sequence continues at coordinate 156,058,148 of CM071571.1, forward strand.
CAATTTTTCTCTTGTGGTCTGTATCTACTTACCATTTATATTCATTGCTACTCTTGTTCTGGATCGGCCGATCTCAGTAAACATTACTTGGGGAGAAATATTTTTCCCCTAGTTCTGTTATGTTATATTTGTAATGATATATTGTTACCCTGCTTTGGCTCTTATCAGACCAATTGTACCTCTTTGATGTTTTTACGCTGTGTCGCATAGCGATCTGACATGTGAATTGTGTGGGTCTGTCTTTTGTGTTTTTTATACTCTTTGTTAATAAAGTCCATTTCTATTTTTCATAATTCAGCATTTGAGTGCACCTTTTTGACCCTACTCTCCCTCCTTTTTAGTCATATTATTCCCTTGGGTCGGTAGCACCACCAGAGGGTTACCTTTTACCTTGACTTCTGGTTAACTGATTATTTAATCACACAAGGGTGATTTGATTGCGGCATCTATTGTGTGTTCCATATACTAATTTAGACTGGCCTTTCAGTCATTTCCAGGTGCCTGCTCAATCATCCCAGTGTGATATTAAAATTTTTATAATGGACTTTGCTGGCAAAGAGTCTAAGCGTCTTGCTAATGCTGCAAGGATTTTCTCTATTACTGACAATATTGTGGATTTGACACAGCATCCCAGTGTGACTTCAGACCAGGATCAAATCAGGGAACTTACGTTATTAATGAGGAAAAGATTAAGAGTCTGGTGGAATAAAATAGCCCTATGTAATTATCTAGATTATAAAATGATACCTAGAGGGCTCAGAATACAAACTTTTCCATCATTCGCCTTTAATGACCCTGGACTGAAAGAACGCTGGGAATGTGCTCTTAACACTTGTTCTGTTGAACTTATCAATACATTAATTGTTAATGATGAGGCAAGTCTCACAGAAACTACATCTGCAATTGATTCTTTACGTAAGGATATGGAATATATGGATAAAAGTGTTTTTGATACAATTGAAATTGAACTCGATAAATATGAAGGTGAAATCGAATTGATGAAAAAGGGTAAATTTGATCGAGACCTATCTGATTATAAGTTAGGTAAAGTCTATAAATGGAGCCATTCCAAACCAGGCTACCGCAAGAAAAAGAGGAATCTCAAATCAGGAACCTCTGTATCAGCAGGATCTACTACCTCAGAAATGGACTGCTCTGATTGTGACACAGTGAATCCAGCATCTACGGCAACGGGATCAGTTCCTTTTTTATACCAAGGACCAATGGGCACAGGAGGAGGAGGACGAGGCGGGGGAGCAAGAAGCCTAAGGGACAGGGACCAGTTTGGTTACAAGTTCCAGAGGGGCAAGCATCAACGGAAGTAAAACCCCTTGCTGTCGTTAATCTATCTGAAACAACGCTCAGTCCAATTCAGATCCAAGTGTTAGAACGTGGCTTATCGTTTGCTCCCACACACGATTGTGACGCTTTTGAATGGATTAAGGATGTCCAGCTTTTTTGCAGGAAACTTCTGCTTCACAAGCATTTCCTTAAAGTACCTACTGAGGAGGAATTATTAGAATCTGGGAAAGTTATTTCATCCTTAGGTTCCCTGCCGTCCCTGCAAGATCCAGATGTGGTGATCCCTGATACCAATGAACTCGGTCCTGTGTCTAACTTCAAGGCAAAATCTGTCTTCTGCCCTCCTATCCAGGCAGTATCACAGGTGGAGGTATTTTCCAACATGGTAATCCGTGATATTAATGATTTATCTGATTTTGCAGGTTCAAGTAACATTTCTAGGCAAGAATGGTTAGCAATTAAAGAACTTCAATCTCTGCCAGACATAATAATTAAGCCTTCCGATAAGGGGGGCAATATTGTTTTATGGCCTAGAAGGTTATATGAAGCGGAGGCATTCAAACAGCTTCGTAACAAACAGTGTTATAGGGAATTGCAGGGTGACCCTACTACCAAGTTCAAGGAAGAGCTTGACGCTCTGGTTCATGAGGCATTGACTGAGGGTGTAATTACTAGACGTCATTATGACGGTCTAATTACTAAGTACCCAATTACACCGACACTATATCTTCTGCCCAAGATCCACAAAAATCTCTCCCACCCCCCAGGAAGACCAATCGTATCAGGTATAGGAGGGCTATGTGAGCCCATAAGCCGTTTCATTGATGCATTTTTACGCTCATCTGTAGAAACTTTACCTTCGTATCTCAGGGA
>CM071571.1:156074013-156096739 GCA_036426205.1 Ascaphus truei
ATTTGTCTATACAGTATGTTCATATTTTCATTTCTTTTATTTCATATGATATATTTTGATTCTTGTATTTTTATTATTTAAGTATATTATACTTATTATATATTGGATTTATATTTCATTCTTACACTCAATCTACTAAATCTACAATTTATCCTTAAGAGTGAGAGTGGCAAACTAGAAGAGACGCAAGCATCAACTGGCATAGTCTTCATACTATAATAGAGCTAGCTCCAAAAATTACTAAAGACATACTGTACATGGGCCAGCCACTTCATTGATCAGCTTCTTAATATATTTCTATTTGTGAGCAACTGAGCATCTTTTTTCTCTAAGTCAATATATTTTCAACATACTAAACCCTATGTTATTTGTCTTTATCTCCTATTCCATTTATTTACACCTACTGAGGAACTTACAGTACCTGTGGAAACCAAATTTTAAGAGGAGTATTAATGATTATGTCTATTGAAAAGTCACTCTATTTGAGAGTTCACTATTATTGCACGTTTCAGTAAATACTATACGTTATGTATTTTTTTTAATCCCTGAAGCCATACCCTGGAAATATGGCGTTGCACAGATTTGTTAGCTACATTAAGTGGCATATTGTAAAATGAAAATACCCTTCTTATATTACGCCAGTGCTAAAATACTTCTATTTTTATAATACTAGTATTCTGACATTTTGCAAAGTCAAGTGGAGTATTTTAATGGTAAAGCTGTCAGTATTTTCACAGCACTAAAGCACAGCTGTAGTTGATTAATGCATCATCACCCTGTAACTTTCAGATTGCTTATTAAAGACATTCCTTAAATGTTTAGAATGACACAGCAGCTTGTTTTTTCTAAAATGGCATAAAAGTTATATGGTTTATTAAATAACAGGTTAGGAAAGGAAAAGACTCACAGTACATTTATAAATAAGTAGAGATCTTACGACTAACTTTTTTAATGCGTTACATTTTATTCATTCAACCTACAGTAATAGGCCAATGTGTGTTACAGACAAAAATGTAGGAAGGTAGCATTTTATAATTTTTTAATGAATACAAAAATCTTGAAGGTTATTTAAGGTAAATGTTACTGAAAAAATCTAATAGATATAGTTTACTTGCACAGTAAGGAATGTCACAACGATGTCAGTGTGTATTTAACGGATAATAAATACAAGTAAAATCTTAATTAAATTCACATAAAGTAGCTGCATATAGACCACCTTTTGCAGAGTGACATGATGCTTGCTGAAGTGACTGTCTCCCACAGTGCCTACAGGCTGTGAGTATGGCTGAGAGAAATTCAAATAGGGATGAGGGTTTTTGTTATTTTGATCACTTACCTCTCATTAACGCTCAAATGTTCTCTACTTAAATGAATTGCAGTAAGAGTTAAAATCCAAATGCAATCAGTACCATTGGCCAGCATTTACATTCTGATACACTGAAGTATATTATACAAGTATTAAAATGAAATTCTAGTAAAAAACATATGCTATATTATAGCATGTTCAAATTAATAGAATACAGTAGCTCACAATATTCTGCTTTACTGTAAAAAAAAATATATATATATATATATATATATATATATTGTATGTAAATATTAGTATATATGGATTGACCTATGGAGGAAATTAATCATAATTGTAATTTTTACCATAAATAATAATAATAATAATTTATAATATAGAGGTGCTAAAGTATTAAAGCTGCAGTTCAGTCTTTTTTTTTTTTTTTTTTTTTTTACTTCATTAGTTTTATGTGTGCAATCTCTAATTACCTAAAGAACTGTATAGCTGCAAGTCAATTCGTTCTCCATGTATTGATAGGTCGAAATTTGGTGACATAATTAGTGAAGGGATCTGTTTATTTTCTGCTTGTCTGTCAGTGGAAGCTCATGAATATTCATGAGCAATCCTTCACTGACATGTGCTAGAGGGAGGGCAGGGCTGACAAAGGTGTGTGCCAGGGCTTGTGACAGGACATGAAGGGGCAGTGCCTTAGCAAATGGTTGTTAAAATAGAATACAAGAAAATTGGTCTTTCAAAGTTGTTGTTTTTAAAACAGAAAATGCTAAAAGTATTTTTTCTTACTACAGAACTGATTTATTAAAAAAAAACACACATGCAGGATATTGACTGAACTGCAGCTTTAAGTACAAGAATATTCCAGGCACAATAAGCCTCTGCCCAGTAGAGTTTATTATCTAATGGTGGTACCTGAAGCACAGGGAGATTAAGTGATTTGTTAAAAGCCACAAGAAAGTTAACACTTGGAGTTGAACCACATTCATCCATTTCAAAAGCAGTGACATCAGTGCCAATTTGGGGATAGCTGGACCTACCATCATCTTCTTTTACCTCTGGTCCCAGTGTGAGCGCCCACTGCAGTGGCCCCCAAAGCCCTTCCACGCCTAGTACAGCAGCCTGTGGCTTCCAAACGCTTCCCACTACCCACGAGACAGCTTAATTCCATATTAGATCCTGGTCCATGAAATTCCTTTCGGCTTTATTTGCAGGATCGAACAAATAGAAAGGGAGGTGAAGTGTATTTATATGTTAAACTGGATCTAAAACCTATTATAAGAGATGATGTTTATGAAGGGAATGATGAAAATGTAGAGACCTTGTGGATAGAAATTAGCAGTGGAGGTAAAAGTATAAAGAAAATATTTGTAGGGATATGCTATAAACCACCAAATATCTGTGAGATTGAGGAATCTAAAATACTTTTCCAATTGGGGAAGGCATCAAAACTGGGACATGTTTGCATAATGGGGGATTTTAACTATCCAGACATAGACTGGGGAAATGAGATTAGCATTACAACAAAAGGAAACAGGATTTTGGGGGTGCTTAAAGACAATTATATGACCCAAATTATTGAGGAACCAACAAGGAGAGGGGCAGTACTGTATTTGGTAATATCAAACAATGTAGATGTAGCCCCCTGTAAACAGAACGGGCTATATATCTTTCTCCTACTGTGGTAAGTCCTGTTAAGGGCAGGCGCCAGTAGTAATCATGGGTTTCCCCCTTCACGCCCTGCCCTGAGTGATAGATGCAGGCCCCTGAATCTGCTGCAGGCATGAGACAGAGGGGAGGTCCTGCTGACATCATGAGAGGTGGGGCTGACTCTATTTAGTAGCCAGTTCCTGTGAGGACGTGGCTCTTGTTATGTGGAGTTGAAGGAGAAAGGTTCTGCCCTGGGACCTGAAGAGAGAGGCTACGGTCCTATGAGTTTGGAGAGTGAGCAGAGATAGAGTGGAACAATGCCCCTCACCCTATTGAGGGGGTGAGGGGGTGAATCTACCCCCACCCAGAGGATACCCTCTGAGGTGGGCATTGGGGGTATTGAGCCCCCACAGACCATCCTGCAGGAGTACATTCTGGAGGAGAGGAGAGGAGGAGGAGATCTGGTGTACCTTTGGAGTGCCGAGGCATATGACCTGTCGTGTACTACTGCTGCTGTATGCCAGATAAGAGACAATAAAGACACTGCTGATTTTACATAAGACTGTGGAATTCTGGAGCATTCACCCTGGGACCAGGGTTATTCTTCTATAAGGGTCCTACCCCATATCCCTGGGAAGTTATAGAGGATGGAGGCGCTGCATCACTAGGAGAATGGAGGCAACCACCCAGAAGCGTGGTCCTGTGTCCCCAACATCACCGCGGGAAGCTCAGGCCCTCCTGTTACCGGCAGGTACGCATCACCAAAGCACATGTAGCCAGCCCTCACTACACCCTAGATATGGCATCTGTTTCTGGGGGGGGGGGGGGGGGAATATGGGTTACATAGAAGTAATAACAAATATTAAAGTCCTGGAACATTTGGGTAACAGTGATCATAACATGGTCTCACTTGAAATAAATTATCAAAAAACAGATTATTTGGGTTCAACAAAGACCTTAAACTTTAGAAAGGCAGATTTTAATAAACTGCAGTCTAATCTACAAGGAATACACTGGGATGATGTTTTTGAAGGGAAAATGTAGAAGATAAATGGGCAGTCTTTAAAACATTGTTAGAAAAGCACACTTATCAGTGTATACCCTTTCGTAATAAGTAAAATAAATAAGTCAAAACCAATGTGGCTAAATTAACAGGTAGGGGAGGAAATGGACAAGAAGAGGAAGGCGTTTAGATTCTTTAAGTCAGAAGGGACGGAGACATCGTATCAGAATTATAAGGAATGTAACAACAATTGCAAAAGGGTAATAAAATTAGCAAAAATGGATAATGAAAAAAAGATTGCAATAGAAAGTAAGAGCAAACCTAAAAAGTTCTTTAAGTACCTTAATAACAAAAAAAAAGAGAAAAGAAAATATAGGACCTTTCAGTGTGAGATGTGTGGGCAGATTATTGGAGATAAGGAAAAAGCAGAGGTTTTAAACAAATTCTTTGCCTCTGTGTTTACCAGGGAAGAATCAATTTCAATAGTAGTGCCGCAGGAGGAAGCCACAACCTCCATATTAATGACCAATTGGTTAACTGAGGAAGAAGTTCATAAGCGGCTTGAAAAAATTAAAGTAAATAAGGCACCTAGCTCCGATGGCATACATCCAAGAGTTCTCAAGGAGTTACGTTTAGCAATAGCCAAACCATTATATTTAATATTCAAGGACTCCATTTCCACAGGCTCAGTACCACAAGATTGTCGTAAAGCAGATGTGGTGCATATATTTAAAAAGGGCGCTAGATCACAACTGGGAAATTACAGACCTGTAAGCCTGACTTCAATAGTGGGGAAACAACTTGAAGGTTTAATACAGGATAATATTCAGGAATACCTAATGGAAAACAAAATTATTAGTAATAGTCAGCATGGATTTATGAAGGATAGATCATGCCAAACTAACCTTATTTGTTTCCTTGAGGCGGCAAGTAGGAATTTAGACCAGGGCAATGCAGTTTATGTAGTCTACTTAGATTTTGCAAAGGCTTTTGATACAGTTCCACACAAAAGGTTGGTGTACAAAATAAAGAAAATTGGACTCAGTAATAATATATGCACCTGGATTGAAAACTGGTTAAAGGACAGACAACAGAGGGTTGTCATAAATGGAACTTTTTCAGGTTCGGCTAAAGTCATGAGTGGAGTACCTCAGGGATCAATACTGGGATCACGGCTTTATAACTTGTTTATTAATGACCCTGAAGTTGGCATCGAGAGCAAAGTCTCCATCTTTGCTGATGATACTAAATTGTGTAAGGTAGTTGAATCAGAGCAGGTTGTAATTTCTCTTCTGAAGGACTTGGAGAGACTGGAAACGTGGGCAGGTAAATAGCAGATGAGGTTTAATACAGATGTAAGGTTATGTAAAGTTATGCATTTGGGATGCAAGAATAAACAGGTGACTTACAAATTAAATAGGGATAAATTGGGGGAATCCTTAATGGAGAAGGATTTAGGAGTGCTTGTAGACAGCAGGCTTAGCAATAGTGCCCAAAGTCATGCAGTAGCTGTAAAGGCAAACAATATCTTATCTTGCATTAAACGGGCAATGGATGGAAGGGAATTAAACATACAGGTGTGCCGACGAGTATTCTAAAACTTGCCTTAAACTTGATTTGGAAAATCAGGGTCTATCAACAACAAGATCCAGGTACATGCTGGGTACATGCTGCAACATTTCAGTGACATCTCTGCAGAGACTAATGGCCCATCGGATTAACATAGCAGGTCCCTGTCAGTAGGAAGGGAAGACGGGTGCGTGACTGGTATCTATCGCTCTAGAGAGAGAGAGCGAGAGAGAGAGAGATTTAGAGAGAGCGAGAGAGAGAGAGAGAGGAGAGAGAGAGCAGAGAGAGAAGCGAGAGAGAGAGAGAGCAGAGAGCATATCGCTTATCTCTATCTCTCCCTCTCTCTCGGTCAACTCGAAGCGTGTCACCCTCGCGCTATGGGCACACTCTCGATATGTAACATCTCTCTAGGTCTTTCAGTATCATGCTTTCTGTCTAGAGTATAGCTCGCTATATATATCTGATCTATAGCGATATCTACGAGATTTCGAGTCTTACTCTAGCTCTTCTCTTCTTCTCTCTCTCTCTCTCTCTCTCTCTGTCTCTCTCTCTCTCTCTCTCTCTCTCTCTCCTTAGGCCCAGATTAACTAAGCGCTGATAATGTTTATGGTGCTTAATTGATGTGAATTATCTCTGATACTCCTTATTAGAGCGTGGTGTATTTCCCCATTATTGTGCTGAATTTAGTATTGCAGTATCCGTAGTGATTTGCTTACACATTAAATGCAAGACGTTTATAATATGTTACAGAAATACCAGACCTGTTTTTTTATTTATTTTTTATTAAAGATTTGGGTTATTGGCTACATATAGGAATAAACTGATATACAGCATCAACGATACAGTCAGAATACTAGACCATTGATCTATAATGTCAGGGCATACTTGTATGCTCAAGGCCAGAAGACAAGTGCATTTGATTTGTAATGTATTTTTGCAAATACACATTTAAAAACCTGCCTTCAATGAAAAAAGATGAACACTTAACAATTAACTTTGAATTGATAACTGTTGATCAAGAGTTGAGATATTGAAATGAAATTACTTTATAGATCACTAAAAGCTTTTAGGCATACTGGTAACTTTGTATAAAATCAATTGCAGCTTTCATTTTAATTGATTATTCTGTTAGTCAGACAAATCTGCATTAGAAATAAATTAAGAAACACTGATTCTGTGATAATTATCAGTCCAATAGGTTAGATTTGAAAGAGGACTCAATTATTTTGCACATATGGCTCTAAGTGTCACAGTTCAAGTACTTGATAGACAAAGTATTAAATGAAGTGTACTTGTTCAAAAGATAATTTTATTTAGCATCCTCAAAGCAGAGCATAATTAAGTTACTCTGTCACATAAAATGATTGAGGCTTAAATATGTAACAGCTGGTTACCGCAATGCCTTCTCTACTGCAGGGCAGCCTTTGGCAAGAAAAGCTATGCAAACACAACCAATGTTTTATGCTAATAACTTTACTGTAATGAGAATAGAAACAGCTAAAATGAAGACACAGATAGAAAATAAACAATCAAACAAATCCTGCTAGCCCTTAGCCCAAATAAAAAATGTCAGTTACATATGCAGATCTTGATAACATTACAATGACATATAACCCAATCTAATGTTATAAACATTTTTGTAGGCAAATGTACTAAAAAGGAATGTTTTGAATGAATTAGGATCCCATTAAATGTTTTTTCCTATGTTGATTGATAGACTTAAGTTAAAATAATCATAATTAGTCCACATGGGAAATACTTTGTTATTAATCATACTTTTTTTCTTTAAGCAAAATTATTCAGTTTGACATTGGCTTCTGTTAAAAAATATAAAATGTTGTAGTCACAAAAAAGGGCATTCTTTTCACTTTGTCAAAACGTTTTTATGAAATGTGAGACAAATAATAGAAATAAACTTGCAGACATTGTATACAAGAATAGCAAGATCTGAATTAAGAAAATTATATTAACGTGAAATTTACAAATAAAATGCACTGTCATGGTTGCAGCTATTTTCTACATCAGTATTTTTTTTAAATACAGATGCAGCGACCGTTATTCGAACATTTCACGCGTTAAAACATGCGTTATGCCGCGTGGTGTTGCGAGATGTTCCGCTGCAGAAATAATGGCCCATCGGATTAACACAGCAGTGGTCCCTGCTGTATTAATCCTACCGGGGTCTGCCTGTCTGTAATAGACGCATAGTGAGAGGCTGAATCACTCACTCTAACTGCACGTCTCTAACAGGCGATTGTGGGGATTTCATTAAAATTCTAACACCACAGTATTGTAGCAGGGGGTCTCCGTAGTTGAACCGCATTGATTTCAGATCTGGGGACCACCAGCTTCCTGAAATACAGGCCCCGTTATGGGGTGCCGGTATCTCCTATGCATGGAAATGTCGTGTAACGTTTATCGGGACATTTTACATGCATAGGAGATACCGGCACCCCATAACGGGGCCTGTATCTCAGGAAGCAAGGGGTCCCCAGACCTGTAATCAATGCGGTTTAGCTCTGGAGACCGCCTGCTACAATACAGTGGTGATAGAATTTTAATAAAACCCCAGCGGTCGCCTGTGAGAGGCACCCAGTTGAGTGACTGATTCAGCCTATCTCTTACTGTGCATCTCTTACAGACAGGCAGACCCTGGTAGGACTCACACAGCAGGGACCCCTGATGTGTTCATCCGATGGGCCATTATGTCTGCGCTGCAAATTTTGAGAGAATCTCGGGACATTCTCGAAATTCAGTTCGAGAAATGTTTGAATAACAACCGCTGCATCTGTACATGCTATTCCTGCTAGATTTAGTATACATCCATCCTTGAAGAAAAGTTACCCATTAAAAACTACCAGACATGCTCAGACCTTCTATGATTCTCAGTAAAAGGTTGGTACCTATAAAAACAGACTATATATAAAGTGCATAGTTACAGTATAGACTTGTAGGCACATTATGTATATGTACTGTCATGTGAAAAAGAAAGTACACCCTCTTTGAATTCTATGGTTTTACATATCAGGACATAATAACAATCATCTGTTCCTTAGCAGGTCTTAAAATTAGGTAAATACAACCTCAGATGAACAACAACACATGACATATTTCACTGTGTCATGATTTATTTAACAAAAATATAGCCAAAATGGAGAAGCTATGTGTGAAAAACTAAGTACACCCTTACTTCTTCCATAGGAAGTAAGATGCTAAGTATCAGACAGGTGCTGCAAATCAAATGCCCTTGATTAATTGATCATCAGCAAGTGTGACCAACACAATGCCAAGGAGGAAAGACATCAGTAATGATCTTAGAGAAGCAATTGTTGCTGCCCATCAATCTGGGAAGGGTTATAAGGCCATTTCCAAACAATTTAAAGTCCATCATTCTACAGTGAAAGATTATTCAAAAGTGGAAAACATTCAAGACAGTTGCCAATCTTCCCAGGAGTGGACGTCCCAGCAAATTCATCCCAAAGTCAGACAGTGCAATGCTCAGAGAAATTGCATAAAAACCAAGAGTTACATGTCAGAATCTACAGTCCTCAGTTAGCATGTTAAATGTTAAATTTCATGACAGTACCATTAGAAAAAGACTGAACAAGTATGGTTTATTTGGAAGGGTTGTCAGGAGAAAGCCTCTTCTCTCTAAAAAGAACATGGCAGCTCGGCTTAGGTTTGCAAAGTTGCATCTGAACAAACCACAAGACTTCTGGAACAATGTCCTTTGGACAGACGAGACCAAAGTGGAGATGTTTGGCCATAATGCACAGCGCCATGTTTGACGAAAACCAAACACAGCATATCAGCACAAACACCTCATACCAACTGTCAAGCACGGTGGTGGAGGGATGATGATTTGGGCTTGTTTTGCAGCCACAGGACATGGGAACCTTGCAGTCATTGAGTCGATCATCATCTCCTCTGTATACCAAAGTATTCTAGAGTCAAATGTGAGAACTTCTGTCCGACATCTAAAGCTTGGCAGAAATTGGGTCATGCAACAGGACAATGATCCCAAGCACACCAGCAAATCTACAACAGAATGGCTGAAAAAGAAAAGAATCAATGTGTTGCAATGGCCCAGTCAATGTCCAGACCTCAACCCAATTGAAATGCTGTGACGGGACCTTAAGAGAGCTGTGCATAAACAAATGTTGCCTTTTTCACCCACCAGAACTTAAAATGTATATGGTAAACATACGCAGCCTAGAAATATTGCAAAGCAAATATAAACCAACCTCTCACTGATGATACCTATCAAGGTTGAAACATGTATGTGAGCGGTTTGACTTGCTTTGCTAGTCCCATGCTGTGCTTAAAAGCTGTGTGAACTGCGATGCATTTGCTTAAATGGGCTCCATGTGAATGGATATTCCAGGCAAAAGGTGACACATTGTGTGCTCATTTGCATGTCATTTCCCAGAATCCCTTGCTACAGGGGGAGCACTGTATGCTAGGTGATAATGGTTGAAATGCAGGGTTGCAGACCTGTCTAAGAAATGTAACAATATATAATTCTGTAGTGACCACTGTTATTCTAATACAAACCAGTGTCAATCGCCAAAAAGCCCCAGGTACACCCAGGTACATGCTGGAAACATGCCTTAAACATGCCTTAAACTAGACCCAGCATTTCTGCATTGATTAATGGCCCATCAGATTAACAGCGGGGTCCCTGGCAGTCCCATTCAAACTGAATGGGACTGCCAGGGACCCCTGCTGTGTTAATCCTATGGGTCATTAGTCAATGCAGAAATGCCTTAAACTAGCCAGGTTACACCCAGCACATACCCAGAATGTAACAGGGCTAGTTTAAGGCAAGCTTTAGAATACTTGTGGTCTCGTCTGTATGTAACAATGGTTTTTCAGGCAAAAGGTGACACGGTGTGCTCATTTACATGACATTTCCCAGAATCCCTTGCTGCAATGGAAACACTATATGCTAGGTGATAATGGGTGAAAGACAGGGTTGCAGAGCTGTCTAAGATATGTGAATGTGCTCATAAGTAATCTTTTTATTTGCTATATGCAATGCGGTGGAGGCTTCTTGTTGCCTTTTTCACCCACCATAACTTAAAACATGATGGTAAACCCTACAGCCTTGAAAATTGCAAAGCCAGCAGTACAACCAACGTCACACTGATGATATATATTAAGGTTGAAACATGTTTGTTAATGGTTTCGCTGGCTTTTCATCTGATTCTCATGCTGTGCTTTAAAGCTGTGTTAACAGCGAGCATTAGCTTATATGGGCTCCATGTAACAATGGTTTTTCAGGCAAAAGGTGACACAGTGTGCTCATTTGCATGTAATTTCCCAGAATCCCTTGCTGCAGTGGAACCACTGTATGCTGGGTGATAATGGTGAAAGGCAGGGTTGCAGACTTGCCTAAGACATGTGACTGTGCTCACAAGTGATCTTTTTATTTGCTCTATGAAATACAGTGGAGGTGTCTTGTTGCCCTTTTCATCCACCATAACTTAAAACGTGATGGCATGTACATATACATAATGGAAATGTACAACAGACACACCTTTTACAAGGCACAGCAGGTACAATTGAGTGCATGGGTCAGGTAATATAGCGAGAAATACGTCACCCATACAAGTCGCAAAGAAGCCTAAGAACTCCAGGATAATAGTTGTAATGTAAAAAATGTATGGTATATTCCAATGTTTCAGGCCAATTATGGGACCTTCATCAGGCATATTGATCAAAGTACCATAGTTGGACCGAAATGTTTGAATATATATAGCTGTGTCCCACTTGCCCCCCTCCTTACCTCCGATGCGGGGATGGGGGAGGGTGTTGTGGGGGCGTATGGCTGCCAGCGGGTGGTGCCTCTGATAGTGCTGGGAGCGTGCAGGTGCTGGCGGCTTGTGCGGTAGGTGCTGGAGGCTTGTGCGGCAGGTGACGGGCTTGGCAGAGGCTCCGGCGGGTCCCTTTGCAGGGTGCCTCCATGTTGTAATTAGCCGCGCATGCACGGAGGGTTCGCGCATGCGCAGAAGGTCCCCAGTTGCGGTTGCTACGGCCATTAAAGGGAAAGGATCCCAGGGACGACTACAACCCCCAGCAGCCACTGGGGCTGCAGAAAACACATGGCCCCACACAGCCAATGGGGCTGCTGCATTCCCCTGTGTAAGTGGATAAATTTCACTGGCAAAATAAATGCTAGTTAGTTGGAGCCAGGACAGACAAGGGGAAGGTAGGGTCTGAGTGTCAGTGGCACTCAGGCTAGGCCAGAAAATTCCCCTTAGGTCCCAGATAGGCCCCGATCACGTTCAGCTTGTGGCTACTTCAGGGGAAGGCCCTTAGATTGGGACACTTCCCCATTTTACTGTAGTGTCAGGGATACAGTGAAGATGCAACGCGGTGATCACGGCCTATGGTTTGGGACCAAACCACCGCAGTGTTATCAAAGACTCTTAAAGGTGAGACCCTCCTACCGGAGTCCACCCAATGCAGAGGCAGACGCTATCGCGGAGGCCCACGTCGCTGGATCAGACGGATCTTCGTTGCTGTCGGCTGCACTGAGTACTGGAGTACTCAGCAGGTACCTCAACAAAGTGCACCAACAGCTTACGGCATAGCGCTACTCATTTCAATTTTGGGTGGGCTGGACATTGGGAAAGGGACATCAGGGTATTTATTGGTGCCTAGCACCTGATGTACTTTCGGACAGTCACTGGTGGTACTGGGCGGGGTGTTCATTATACTGTGTGGTTGTGTTATGGTATTTGTGCTGTTAGTAAAGGTTGTTATTATATATCGGTTGTCTTTACTATTACTATTGGTTCCTGTGAGGGGCTTCTCCCACAGTGCTGGAATCCCTCGCAGGTGGAGGCGCAGCACCAAGATGATAGTTATACCACCCAGGCTCCCTGTGGCGGAGGCTTGGGCCCTCTGTGAGCCAACAGGTAACGGCAACACCGGTAGTCTTTCCATTTAGGGGGAAAGAGGGCTACATATATAATTTTTTTGCATTTGAACAATTATGCTGGAGTGCTCAGTCTTCTTCTTCTTCTTCACATCTTGTATGGGTGCAGTTGTTCTCTCTCTCCATAGAAAAAAGGGGAAGAGGAAACACACTATACAGTATTTACAACAAAATTTGCTCACAATTGGCAAGCACATGCATTATAAATAGTATATACAAAGATACTTCACCTAAATCAAAAGACCAGGGAAGGAGACACAGCACTATAGGGAGATAGGGATATGGACTAAATATATTTTTCTTCATCTACAGTATATACTGTGTGTGTTACATTTTCTGCTCTTGCTACAGTGTGAGATATGGGGAATGGTGTTTGAAGAAGTTAAGAGCAAAGTTGTTCCACATGATACTATAGATCTACTGTACATGTAAGGTGCAGTCATCCTTCTTCATTGTATCATTTATTCTACAATATATTTGCCAAGATCTGAGGTTGTGTTAAGGTAAGCAGCAAATATAAGAAAAAGTAAGAAACGCAATTACCAATTTTCATGCACATCCTGCTAATGCAAATGAATTAAAAATAAAATGTTTGCTCATTGTTGTGGGAGAAACTGTGCTATCTTGGTACATACTGACCATACAGTTTAAAAAAAATGATAATCTTATATGAATGCTCATTATGCTGAATAAAGATGTCTGTTATTTAATCCTATCTGTGTAATGGTCAGATTCATTAAACCACATAATTGCAGCAAATATGACTGTAGGCATCTATAAATTACGACAAGAAAATGTTAGGATTTAATTCTATTATGATGCATGTCACTGGATGCACTTTTAGGGTAAATATATCAATAGGCCAATTAGTAACGCTTATTATAAGGATTTAAACATAACAATTCATTATATATGTATGTTTAAAAACTTGACACTGGATAAGGTCACTAGTATTAATGCCCTAATTCAACATTAATGTTCATTGTGAGTAGTCTTTTGTACTACTAGTCAATGTTTTATGCTGAATATGCAAATCTGTATTTTAATAGGAATTACGTGAGCTCATAAAGTGCGAAAGCCAAACCTTGTTCAATATCTTTATTCTTGATCTATATTATAAGGTTCAATAACTGCAGCGCAATTAAAAACATTTCAACAGTTTTTATAATACAAATGTGCCGCATCTAGTGGAGTAGGTAAAGAGAAGTGTGCAATTATACTGTACATGATAATTTTATGGGGTAAGTGGTATATTTTTGTTCATCTCTTGTTTTACTGTAAAGTAGTTGATCTAACACTCAGCCCTGAAGAGGTTGGATCCACTATTACATTTTTTTATGAGGAATTAGGCTCCTGGATAAGATATTGTTTCTAATAGAATTTATCACAACAAATGATCATCTTTATCTCTATTTTTTTTTTTTTAACAAAAATTCAATTAAATGTTATAGGTACTAAAGTGCTTTGACACTATATTCACAGTAGTATATGCACAGTAGTGATGGTTGTTCATAAGAGGAAAATGTCCCATTGAAATGAAGATACTCTAGGCTTATTTAATTGGCAAATAATGGTATAACATATTATGTAGATTGATTTAATAAATTTAATTTAGCATGACCAGGCTGGCTTTATTACTGATAGAAATTCCACCTTGACATCAAGAAATCCTTTTTGTTCTCATTTTACTACATGTAGACTAGCAAGGTAATGGATTAACAAAGCATTCCGAGATATTGAGTCTCTTGAGTAAAAACTTTGTATGTATTTCCAACTACTAAGGTTTACTTCTCAGATTTTTTCTTAAATGTACTTGTTATTAATAGTAAGACGGACACGGTTGTTCTTTCTCACCATTTATCTTTGCTTAGAGCTCTTGCTTGCAAAATTTGGATTCATTGCAACATTCCCTATTGTTTATATAGGCATTCAAGAAAGCAAGTTTAAATAATTTGCTGATGATATCTTGGTGACAAAACAAATTATTTGTCTACCAAACTAAATGTTAGAAATCTAAACTGTTGGCAACTTTTATAAACTGTTGTAGGTTAGTGCAACTTTTCGTATGTGTTCTGTATAACATAAACATAATAAAAAAGAAAGCAAGACTGTATGCACTTTAGGGAGATTTACTAAGCGGGGGTATGGATTGCATCAGACGATGTGGTATGGGGCAGTATTTACTAAACCACCTTGAGGAAATGCATTTAAATAGTTGGAAAGTATCTTCAAGCCACACATTGCTTGAACCTTGAGCATGACACCTTCTCTATGACACCTCCTTGAAGAACTCTTTAAAATAGGCATTCCTATTAAAATATGGCTGCGCATTCTCTAGAACATCAGCAGACTTGAAGGCCTGAGATGTCTGTGGCTATCCCATATTGAATTACAGGATCGCCTGCTCCCCAAAAAGTTGTTCATTGTTATTAAAGGCAGGCTACACCCCAATTAAGACAAGGGAAAATCCCTGATTGGGTGCTCTATATCCTGAGTGTTGCATGTAACATTTAACAGTAATGATATACAGACCAGGTAACATCCTCTTGAAACATAAACAATCCTATTATTCCAGCATGGAGTGAGTCATGAGTTAATTAATCCGTGTGGTGAGGGGAGTTAAGCCATCTAACCTGTTCCCGGTGAGTATGTTGCTCCACCCGGTGGTCCCCCTCTGGGCGAGCTTTTTAAATCTCCCTTTAGTCTCACTGAAGATGAGCACATTTACTCACAGTTGCTAGTTGAATTCTTCTGCTCTCCTCCTTGTGCCGGTATGATGAGGTAGCTCCTGGTCTGCTGCGTGCCTCTCGTTCCAAAGGTAAGGTAAAGCAGGAAAAGGTAGTGGGACGGGACAAGCTAATTCAAACAGGCATGGAGGCAAAGTGCTACAAAAAGGGGTACTTTATTACGGCATGACAGCCAATATAAAAACAGGAAGGGTCCTCTGATGCATTTCGTCCCTTGTGGGGACTTTATCAAAGAGTAACCTTTAATGCCCGGACTAGCTATTTATAGGCTCTCCCCCGCAGGCGCAAGACGCAATACTCCTCCTCCAAACCGTGACCTAAGTCACAGCTGTTAATTAGTGGAGGTGGAGCACCATGCGCCCGCACATTACGGGCAGGGAGTGAATAAATTAAAAAAAGCTCAACTCCTCATACATGTCATCATATTGTGCTATTAATCAACACTTATGCATCTCTAGCATTAGGGCGCACAGGATTGATGACATATATGAGGAGTTGAGCTTTTTTAAATTTATTCACTCCCTGCCCATAATGTGCGGGCGCATGGTGCTCCACCACCACTAATTAAAAGCTGTGACTTAGGTCACGGTTGGAGGGAGGAGTTGCGTGCTTGCACCTGCGGGGGAGAGCCTATAAATAGCTATGTCGGGCATTAAAGGTTGCTCTTTGATAAAGTCCCCACAGGGAGCGAACAGCGTCAGAGACCCTTCCTGTTTTTATATTGTGTATGTAGTATGAGGAGTAAACCTCGTGGTGTCCGATGCTCCACCAAGTGCACGGACTATAGGTGGATATGAACTGACAAAGCTTTGTAACAAATAGCTATAACTTGAAATGGCAATCCCTGCAGATAGGGTATAAGTGGATAAAATTGAATAGGATAAAACCGGAAGGGACAAACAGACTTACACCAGGTGGGAGGCTATGTGCAGGAGTAGATAGAGGCAGGACGAGGAGTAGCCTAGGCCACCACCCTCCTGTCACTCACGTGATCACCAGAGCACGTCCGTGCGCCCCACCCGTGTCTTCAATGGCGCTCTCCTTGGCCCGCCGGTCCCGGATCCGTGACGATGCTGTACGTTGCGTCGTGCGCTGCCGTGTGACGTCACTGCCGGATACAGGATACTCTCCAGGACGGCTCCGAAGTGGTTCTGTGCACCAGCGACTTTCGGTTGCTCCAACGCGGCAGGCGCCAACCAGGGTATAAGGAAGCGGTCTCCGTTTCTTCAATGCAGAGGGGAAAATTGCCTGCGTCTCCAGCCGTGATGCAGTAATAGAGTAAAGATGAATGAAAGGCGGTCACTGCAAACGGGATCAGCCATAAAAGAAAATAAAAATAAGCTTTAATGAGACATGTTGCTGTACAGACTATTCTGTGATGTACAGCAACATGTCTCATTAAAGCTTATTTTTATTTTTCTATTTGATGGCTGATTCCTGTTTGCAGTGACCGCCTTTCATTCATCTTTACTCTATTACTGTTTTTATATTGGCTGTCATGTCGTAATAAAGTACCCCTTTTTGTAGCACTTTGCCTCCAGCCTGTTTGAATTAGCAGTGCCCGTCCCACTACCTTTTCCTACACCCCAATTAAGAAACTGTAATTTGAATGTTTCCATGTACTGTAACAACTGTGAGCGCTAAATAAATTAAGCTTCCAGTGCTCATGGAACTTATGAGACTTCATCAGATGTAATTCAGTAGCTACACAGCCTTCATCTGGAACAGATGACAGCAGCTCTTACATCACTAGCATCTGAGGCAAGAAAGTCACTGCAGTACCAGCGGAGCAATTCAGGCCTCACAATTGGGCAGCTTCTCCTACTCCTCTCATTTGCCTGCTCATTGTGAGGCCTGCCATACAGGCTGAATTATTTCTATCACTTACATCTTCGTCTTCAAATGTAGCATATGTTATTGTAAAAACTCTTTAGCCCTGCCTCTATTTAGCACCTGGCTAATTCAGACACAATTGTGTTGCAACATGCCAGGGGGAGCATTAACGTCTGCTACATCTGTATCTGAAGCAGCAGAAGGTCCTCCTCCATGGACCTCTTGTTCCCTGGCAGTTCTTTACTCTCTTCTGCTCACACTGTGGCTGCAAGGGCCATCTTGTTTACTGGTGTCCTTCCTATAAAGAGACAGGACTTGCTCAAGGATGTTGCCATAATATAGCCCCCGTTTGTTCCTGTGTGGCTCCTGTGTTCCTGTTGATCTTCGCCCTGCCTTTTTTCAAGCCTTTGACCCCAACCTTCCCCACCGCCACCTACCTCGACCATTGCCTGTGACTCCGACCTTGCTCTTCTGCTGGCTATCTCGACCATTGCCTGTGACCCCGACCTTTCTCCTTTGCCACCTGTCTAGACCCCAGTTTGTGATCGCGACTATTCTATTCTTGATTCAGGACTGTATATCTCAGTTCAAGTATGTGGTCTATCCTATCTCATTCTTGCGGGCCCTTCCTGTTTAGAGACTAGATTTTTTACATTATGCTCTGGACCGACATGGACCTTGCTGATGTAGGGAAGGTTGTTTTTGCCCAAAGCAATCTCCTTGGAAACCATGAAAAAATGACTTTCAGACAAAGACCAGCAACTGGCCCTAATATTCTCTTCTCTGAACACCATTGCTCCAGATTGGATATCCTCCAGTCTGCAACAACCCCCGCAATTCTGGCGTTTGCAGCTCTCCAGCCCTCTGGGAACCTCATATACCTACACTGCAACAGTATGGAGGAGAACATGTTCCTTGCAGGGGATTCTTAAACCAGTGCTCTATTTAGTTTGAGCTCTAGCCATCCATGTTTGCTTCTCAGTGGACAAAGGTGGCATACATTATCTCCCTGCTTTCTGAGGAGGCCCTGTTGTGGTAAAGTTATGTTCCCCTGGTAAATGACTTGACCACCTTCACTCAGGCCTTTTTGAAGGGCCTTTGATGCCCCAGGATGGGTATCCTCTGCCTCCACGTCGTTGCACCAGATCCGTCAGGGTACACACACCGTGGGGCAATACGCTATTGATTCCCAGAACTAAGCTTACAAAACAGATTAGAATAGCCTGGCTCTAGGGCCCGTCTTCTGGAAGAGCCTATCAAAGCATCTGAATGATGAGCTGACTTGGCGAGACATCCCAACCGATTTGGAGGATCACATCACTCTGTGTACAGTATATGCATGCATATTAGAGAACGTCAAACAGAGCAAGAATGATCACGCAAAACTCCCACCTTCCCACACCCACTTCCAGTTCCCCTTTGGGGCACCGCTAGATGAAGAAGAGCCCATGCAGTCAGCTGGTATGAGGTTGTCTGAAGAGGAAAAGCATAGGAGACATATCAGCTGTGGGGGGAGGGGACAGTTGGCCCAGAAGTCCCCTGTTAAGTCGGAAAACTCTAGCACCTAGAGATTGTGGAGGGTTCCTCAATAGACGTTTCTGCTATTCCTCCACCAAGATTCTGTCAACATATTATGGGAAACTGCATATAGAGGCCTTTGTGGACTCTGGCGCTGCTGCAACTTCATTGACAATGCCTTTGCAGCATCTCAAGCCATTCCCCTATGTCCCAAGAGTTACTATTAGGAGACTGTCCCATTGCTCATCACTGTGGGCATCCTTCACAAGGAAACTATCACCTTTGAGTTATCCACTCCCCAACCTGCACTATCATACTGGGCTTTCCGTAGTTTCAGGAACGTAACGCCAGTATTGACTTGGTCACTAGGATAATCCTGCACTGGGATCTGCCTCCAAGTTTCTCACCCCATATTGGAGATTCACCACGCTCCAGATAGTTCCGGCTCCAGGCTCCCTAGTCCCTATGGACTACCCTGATGTATTTGATTCAAAACAGGCTGAAGTATTAGCCCTACACAGGCCGCATGAATGCCTCATCGATATCCTGCCAGAATCTGTGCTTCCTCGTGGCTCTCTGAGCCCAAAACCAAGGCTATGCGTGAGTACATCCAGGAGAATTTTCAAAGGGGCTTTATTTGCAAGTCTAATTTTCCTGCTGGAGCCAAATTATTTTTTGTTGAGAAGAAATATGGCTCCCTAAGGTCATATATTGATTAAAGGGGTCTGAAAAACTCATCATAAAAACGATACCCGCTTCCTCTGATTTATGAACTCTTTGAGTGTCTGCAAGGTGCAACCATTTTTACTAAATTGGAACTACGCAGGTCTTACAATCTCATCTGCATTTGGGAAGGTGATGAGTGGAAGACTGCCTTCAATGCACAAGATGGCCATTACGAATATCAAGTCATGCTCTTTGGCTCCAAGCTATTTCAAGACTTTATTAACTAAATGTTTTGTTGCCTTTGTCATAAAATATATTTGTCACAGTCTACCTTGCCGATATACTTATATTCTCCAATTCAATGGTTGAACACTGGGCACAGCTAAGTGCACTAAGGCAGGGTTTCAAACAGCCATCTCTATGCCAAGTTAGGAAAGTATCAATGTAAATGAACTGCTATAACTAATTTTAGATCAGTATTGTACGAGAAAATTTCCTTCTTGATCTGCCTCATCTCCTCCAATGGCCTGGAAATGGACCAGTTAATGTGGCAGCAGTTCTTGAATGACTATTATCTATAGACAGTGTTCGACAATCCTATACATTTACACGCCCGGGGTGGGTGGATTTATCCCCCGGGCGAGTAAATATTGGCCCAAGCAGCACACGTGCTGGCTGAAAAAAAAAAAAACTCCCCCTACCTGACAGCTGATTGGCGCGCGCTCCCAGGCTTTGTGGGCACGCGGCCAGGCTCTATATGAGCCCGCCCCCAACGAGCGGTCATTTTTTCTGGCCGGAGGTCTGTTGGAGAGTAAGTACTCTCCAATCCTCCATCTTGCGGCCCCTTTGCTCCTTCCCTGCAAGCCCCCTTACTCCTTCCCTGCAAGCCCCCTTACTCCTTCCCTGCAAGCCCCCTTACTCCCCGCTTCCCACGCGAGGCAGGTGTTCCCCCTTCTCTCCCTGTCCCCGCTTAACTTGGCTTCCCGCCGATCCCCGCGCGGGGCAGGAGATTGTAGTAGGGGTGTTCCCCCCTTCTCTCTCTGTCCCAGCTTCCCGCGCGGGGCAGGAGATTGTAGTGGGGGTGTTCCCCCCGCTTACCCAGATTCCCGCCGATCCCCGCGCGGGGCTAGAGATGGTCACGGGGAGGGGGGATGGCAAGCGGCGAGCGGGGCAGTGGTGGTGCTCGGTCCTGCTGCCTTTCCTCTTCTTCCCCCTGTCATGTATGGGTGTGTGTGTGTGTATGCATGGGTGTGTGTGTATGCATGGGTGTGTGTGTATGCATGGGTGTGTGTATGCATGGGTGTGTGTATGCATGTGTGTGTGTGTGTGTGTGTGGTGATGTGTGTGTGTGTGTGTGTGTTGTGTGTGTGTGTGTGTGTGTGTGGTGTGTGATGCTATGAATGGCGTGAGGTGTATGACCAGTGGGGTCACATGTGTGTGTGGGGGTGTCGTGACTGTGTGTCCACTCGCTGTCGTGCGAGTGTGTGTGTGTGTGTGTGTGTGGTGTGGTGCTGTGTTGTTGTTGTGTGTGTGTGGTGTGTGTGTGTGTGTATGCATGGGCTGCGTGTATGCATGGGTGTTTGTGAGGTGTGCGTGTTGTTGGTTTTGTAGTGGGGGTATGTGTGTATGCATGTGTGTGTGGTGGGTTGTGTGCGGGTATGCAGGGGGCAAGGCAGTGCCGTCTCGTTCCCTGTTCGTGTGTATGTGTTGCTGTAGTGGGCTGTTGGGGGTATGAGTGCATGCGTGTGTGTGTATGTGGTGTATGTGGTGAGGTGTGGGTATGGCATGGGGTGTGTGTGTGTGTGTATGCATGTGTATGTGTGTGTGTGTGTATGCATGTGTGTGTGTGAGTGCATGTGTGTGTGTGTGTGTGTATGCATGCGTGTATGCATGCATGTGTATGTATGCGTGTGTGTGTGTGTGTGTGTGTGTGTGCATGGGTGTGTGTGTGTATGCATGGGTGTGTGTGTATGCATGGGTGTGTGTATGCATGTGTTTGTGTGTGTGTGTATGCATATGTGTGTGTATGCACATGTGCGTGTGTATGCATATGTGTGTATGCATATGTGTGTGTGTGTGTGTATGCATATGTGTGTGTATGCATGGGTGTGTGTGTGTGTGCATGGGAGAGTGTACCTCCCACCCACCCTGCCGCCTCCCCCCCAAAGATTACACTAAGCCCAGCTATCTTCATGACGGCACAGCCGCCGCATGAGGTGTGGGGTGGGGGGATGCCGGTCTGCCCGCCCGCCCGACCACTAGCTTCATGCCGTGCGGGACATGCCGGCGAGGGGAGCAGGGCAGTGGCGGCCACGGCGGGGCTGACTGTCCCCTGGGGCGCCCGCTGGGGGACACTTCGCCACGTGCCTCCCACCCACCCTGCCACCCCCCCAAAGCTTCCACTACACCCGAGTGAGGTATGGTGGGGGATGGGGGGGGGGGGGGAATGCTGGCCTGCCCAGCCTTTCTCAGTTGGGATTTTAGCCCATCCATTCCCCAATGATTTATTAGGATAAGAGGGCGGGGGGTGACTTATAAGAGAACCTCATTGCTTTGTCCTTGAATTCTAACCCCCCACCCCTTTTTTTTTTAATCCCAAGGAATAAAAAAATTAAAAGGCAGGTTATAATTAAGAATATAAAGAGGGTCTTTTGGGGGGGGGGGGGGCACGAGGAAGGGGGGCCCGCCGGACGGGAGGTGCCAAAGGGGTGGTGCTCCCGACCGCTTACACTGTTAAAAAAAACATTGTTTGGTTGATTGTAACAATTTCTTATGCTGTCTACAGTTATTCCTAATGTATTTGTCCCATTCTACACTCACCCAGTCAGTCAATCAGTAACCCAGTCAGTCACTCACCCAGTCGGACACTCACACTGTCACTTAGTCAGTCACCCAGTCAGTCAGTCACTCACCCAGTCAGTCAGTCACTCACCCAGTCCGTCTGTCACTCACCCAGTCAGTCTGTCACTCACCCAGTCAGTCTGTCACTCACACAGTCAGTCTGTCACTCACCCATTCAGTCACCCACTCACCCATTCAGTCACTCAACCAGTCAGTCAGTCAGTCACTCACTCACCCAGTCAGCGAGTCACTCAACCAGTCAGTCAGTCACTCACGCAGTCAGTCAGTCACTCACCCAGTCAGTCAGTCAGTCACTCACCCAGTCAGTCTGTCACTCACCCAGTCAGTCACTCACCCAGTCAGTCTGCCACTCACCCAGTCAGTCTGTCACTCACCCAGTCAGTCACTCACCCATTCGGTCACTCAGTCAGTCACTCACCCAGTCAGTCACTCACCCAGTCAGTCAGTCACTCACCCAGTCAGTCACTCACCCACTCACCCATTCAGCACTTACCCATTCATTCACTCACCCAGTCAGTCACTCACCCAGTCAGTCTGTCACTCACCCTGTCAGTCTGTCACTCACCCAGTCAGTCTGTCACTCACCCAGTCAGTCTGTCACTCACCCAGTCAGTCTGTCACTCACCCATTCAGTC